>CM068837.1:116063590-116133590 GCA_028554795.2 Sinohyriopsis cumingii | reverse complement strand
ATTTGATCCAATCCCTCTCTTTTATGTAAGTAATTCTCACTTGATGGTATCTAGAAGGTTCGCACTTTTATTGTTTTCACCTTGATAGATAAATGTACTTATAAATCCATATATCACGTGATTAAGTGATAATCATAAAACGTGTCATGAATTTTAATAATCCTCATATCGGCATAAATTTACATCGTTTGCCTTTCTTAGTCTAAGTTAGATATCGATCCGGACACCTGCTTATATTACCAAGGCCTTTCCAAGTTCAGAAAAGCAGTCTTACTATTAAGAGAATTGAAAACCTGAAAGAGTGGTGACCATGACAAGTGACCATGCAAAACTATATGACCTGTTATAAACTCTGTTGCTACTCGTCATTTTTTCACGAAATACGATACGACCATTTGCAAACTCGACAATTCTTGCTTTTAATTTCATTTTTATAGATTCGATATTATTGTGCGTTATATGTCTCCTATATCTTTCCGTGCAACAGGTAACAAATTTCCAGTGAAAACATATTCCAAAACTACAAATGGTCAAAGTCCAGTTTCTCTTACCCTCACAGTTTAAATTGAAATGCAAATGTGGTGAAAATGTACTTATGCAAGTGATACATCTTAAAAAAAATAAAAAATAAGTATGCCCAAACTTTTTTTAAAAGCTGATAAATTAGATCAACAACGTTGAAACTGCTGATATTGCCAAGTTAGACCATATATTCATTCATCCATAAACATACGTGTTAATATCAGAAAAGAGAAAAAGGTATTCTATATATTGGATGGCCTAATATCAGAAAAGAGAAAGAGGTATTCTATATATTGGATGGCCTAATATCAGAAAAGAGAAAGAGGTATTCTATATATTGGATGGCCTAATATCAGAAAAGAGAAAAAGGTATTCTATATATTGGATGGCCTAATATCAGAAAAGAGAAAAAGGTATTCTATATATTGGATGGCCCTTACATTTTCTAAACAATCATAACAGTCACTGGCTTGGGGGTAGATAACTCCACATAGCTGTATCTAAATCTCTATGCCAGGCTAAATTAAATCAGTTCAGTTCACAACGACAGTCAACGTAAAATTTGAAAGCACTAATACAACATTTGGAAAATTTAAGTAGAAAATAATACATGCTGTCACCATAAAGATGTGTGTGATCTCAACGTATTATGCACAGTATCAAAAATGTCCTCCTTTCCAGACTGGTTCCCGGCTCAAATAATAGCATGCCGTCTCAGTCATGTAATTGTCATTTTTTCATCATGAACATTACAGAACAATTCTGATGCTGTCTCACCCTATGTGTTGCAACTTCTCTATGGCAAAGAATTAATATACTTTAATATATTTAACTTATGCATGCACATTAAGTAGTAAAATGACATGAGATTTCTTGCACAAACAAGAATCCAAACTTAGAGCATTCGTAATATTTTTTCACGCAACTATTCTTGGAGATTCGTCATTAAGAATTAAATTATATATATGTGCATGTGCCCGAGCGCGAGTTCAGTGTCTCACGTATATTAACTAGTGTATAGAGAGATCGTTTACATTTTAATGGCTGATGGGAACAAAACGATATTACTATTTTTAGAAACACTTATTTAAACCAGACCCAGATGCCATGTTTGATTCGAAATGTACTTGCATCGAAAGATGGTAATACTGTCTTCCGACTAATTGATTATTTCTCATTTCGCATACGCCCCTTCTAGTTCAGGCCGTACTGTCCCGTGGCCCTAGGATGACAGGATAAAGTCCATGATGTTCACGTACGATAGTTTTTTCTTAAATATTTTTATATGTCCTTGGCACAGCACAATTTCATTTCTTACTAAAATATCATCTATGTCTGAAACCTGAAGGTCAATAAACGGGCTGTTTGTGGTTGAATTAAATATTCATGTGTACAAACCACCTGCCAAGTGCCATACTAAACTTTGAATCGTTCATATAAGGTGCCGATTGAGAAATGAATTAAGTTTAACTGCAGCTATTATAAAACACTTTTATTGCAGACTGAGCTGAATTATGGTTGGGACGGAGTTGTCTCCATCTGAGTCTTAGGCCGAATTGTCGCATACTTCGTTTACATGCAGATGTGCATACGGCAATTTCGTAAGGCCAAATTTTAAACAATAGCTCTTTGTAAATCAGTTGCATTTATATTGTAATCTTTAAAGCAGTATGCAACAAACGGTGTTCTCTTTATACGTAATGTTTCTCACTTTTATGGTATCAACCAAACTTAGGTCAGATCAAGGATGTGTATGTATATTCATTTATACACATACAGTTGTGTGAGAAAGATCAATAGATCAGACCAAGAAGATATATAGATCAGGCCAATAAGATATATAAACTAAGAAGATATGTAG
Organism: Sinohyriopsis cumingii; assembly: GCA_028554795.2. NCBI lineage: Eukaryota > Metazoa > Mollusca > Bivalvia > Unionida > Unionidae > Sinohyriopsis > Sinohyriopsis cumingii. The sequence continues at coordinate 116,131,207 of CM068837.1, read as the reverse complement.
ATCAGGCCAATAAGATATATATATATATATATATATATATATATATATATATATATATATATATATATATATATATATATATATATATATATATATCAGACCAATACCCAATACGATATGTAGATCAGACCAACAAGATATATAGACCAACAAGATATATAGATCAGGACAATACGATATATAAACTAAGAAGATATATAGATCAGACCAATAAGATATATAGATCAGGCCAATAAGATATATAGATCAGGCCAATAAGATATGTAGATCAGGCCAATAAAATATATAGACCAATAAGATATATAGATCAGACCAATAAGATATATAGATCAGGCCAATAAGATATATAGATCAGGCCAATAAGATATATAGACCAAGAAGATATATAGATCAGGCCAATAAGATATATAGATCAGACCAATAAGATATGTAGATCAGACCAATAAGATATGTAGATCAGGCCAATAAGATATATAGATCAGACCAATACGATATATAGATCAGACCAATACGATATATAGATCAAACCAATAAGATATGTAGATCAGGCCAATAAGATATATAGACCAACAAGATATATAGATCAGGCCAATAAGATATATAGATCAGGCCAACAAGATATGTAGATCAGACCAATAAGATATGTAGATCAGGCCAATAAGATATATAGACCAACAAGATATATAGATCAGGCCAATACGATATACAGATCAGGCCAATAAGATATATAGATCAGGCCAATAAGATATGTAGATCAGACCAACAAGATATATAGATCAGGCCAATAAGATATGTAGATCAGGCCAATAAGATATATAGATCAGGCCAATAGGATATGTAGATCAGGCCAATAAGATATATAGACCAGCAAGATATATATATGAGTGCAATAAGATATGTAGATCAGGCCAATAAGATATATAGACCAACAAGATATATAGATCAGACCAATAAGATATATAGATCAGGTTAGCAAGATATATAGATCAGGCCAACAAGATATATAGATCAGGCCAATAAGATATATAGATCAGGCCAATAAGATATGTAGATCAGACCAATAAGATATATAGATCAGGCCAACAAAATATATAGATCAGGCCAATAAGATATATAGATCAGACCAATAAGATATATAGATCAGGCCAATAAGATATATAGATCAGACCAATAAGATATATAGATCAGACCAATAAGATATATAGATCAGTTCAATAAGATATATAGATCAGACCAATAAGATATATAGATCAGGCCAATAAGATATATAGATCAGACCAATAAGATATATAGATCAGACCAACAAGATATATAGATCAGGCCAATAAGATATATAGATCAGACCAAGAAGATATATAGATTTTGAGTGGAAATTAAATTGGATCATTATGAGAGAGGGCTATGGACTGTGAAGACTTAGGTGCATATTTAAAATAATAGATTTTTAAAACTATTCAAGAAAAATATTCGCGCTTTATTTGATTTCATTGTATTGTATTTTGGATAGGTATTTTCATTTTTGTTTCAATCATCTGCATTCAAATGTTCTCCCATCGTTTAATTATTATTCAGTTTTAATTTTGTTTATTGGATTCCAGTTACAAGTATGCATTTCGGGGGCTTGAATTTCAGTTATCACCGCTTGTATTGTAATCTGTATTTGAAACTCGGGTTACAATGTTTCACAAAATATTTAAAGGAATACACGGTGTACAGTAGCCAAAATGATGGCATTCAATTGTAATATACCCAAATCCGATCTCCCCTCCAATCTGCTGGTCTCTAGTACTATGTACATCACTGATAATTTGCGTGTCGCATTAGCTTAGAATTAATGTTTATAAACACGTTTGCTGTATTGCATCACACTAAAGATAATCACCTAATATTTTGCATGTAAATTAATTATCCTAATTTTGATTATTATTTGAGGTTAGCATAATTTTGATTAATAACGTGTTTTCGATTACTGTATTTACTGTATGAAGAAATTGTGATCTTGTAATTGTTATAGGTTTGACGCCATTTTTCAGCACATTATAGGACTATAATGGTGGACAAAAATATAACTTATTAATGATGTTCTCAGAATTTGAAATCCAATTTTTGTCTCGTCTGTGCGAGATGGCAAGACATGCATTTTACGATATTGTACAAGCATCAGGTATTTACGTTAAAGTTAGTCAAAATCACATCAGGTACCTGAAAAAATTAAACTGTCATTTAACATTACTGCATTATAAAATAATATGCCGTATTTCATCAAAATCTATACCATAATATGCTGCATTTCTGCAACGTATTACCATAATATGCTATAACGTTGCAAACTTTATACCAAAATATGTTTTATTTATAATATGCTGCAGTTCGTTCTGCAATATTATACCATAAAATGTTTTATTTATGCAAATTTTATACCATATATGCCGTATATCTTCAAATTTTATACCATATATGCCGTATATCTTCAAATTGTATACTATATATGCCGTATATCTTCAAATTTTATACCATATATGCCGTATATCTTCAAACTTTGTATCATAATATGCTGCATTTCTCCAATGTTATACTATAATATGCTATAAAGTTGCAAACTGTATAGCATCATATGTGTTATTTATGCAGACAGTATGCCATAATATGATGTATTTGTGCAACCTTTATACCATAATATCCTATATGATGTTTTGCTACAAGATTAAAAATGCAACATGATTCGAGGCTGCAAGATTAATACTGTAATATGATGCATGGCTGAAAGATTGATACTACAATACAATGTAAGACTACAAGCTTAATGCTATACTATGCTGTATTTCTGCAAGGTTAATACTATAATATGATGTATGGCTGCAAGCTTATTACCGTACCATGATGCATGGTTGGAAACTTAATACTGTAATATGATGCATGGTTGCAAACTTAATACTGTAATATGATGCATGGTTGCAAACTTAATGCTGATGCACTACTGCAAGCTTCAAACTGTATTATGATGCATTGCTGCAAGCTTAATACTATAATAGGATGCGTGGCTGCAAGCTTAATAGTATAATAGGATGCGTGGCTGCAAGCTTAAGACTAAAACATAATGCATGTCTGCAAATATAATGGAGGTATATGATGAATGGCTGAAAGATTAACACTATAATATAATGCATGGCTGTAAGCTTAATACTATACTATGCTGTATTTCTGAAAGCGTAATACTATACTATGATGCATGGCTGCAAACTTAATACTATACTATGATGCATGGCTGCAAACTTAATACTGTACTATAATGCATGGCTGCACACTTAATACTGTAATATGATGCATTGCTGCAAGCTTAATACTATAATATGATGCATGGCTGCAAGCCTAATACTATACTATGCTGTATTTCTGAAAGCAGAATACTATACTATGATGCATGGCTGCAAACTTAATACTGTACTATGATGCATGGCTGCAAGCTTAATACTGTAATATGATGCATGGCTGCAAGCGTAATACTGTAATATGATGCATGGCTGCAAACTTCATTCTATAATATGATGAATTGCAGTAAGCTTACTACCATAATATAATGCATGGCTGCAAGCTTAATCCTGTAATATGATGCATGACTGCAAGCTTAATACTGTATTATGATACATGGCTGCAAGCTTAATACTGTACTATAATGCATGGCTGCAAGCTTAATACTGTGCTATAATGCATGGCTGCAAGTTTCATACTGTATTATGATACATGACTGCAAGCTTAATACTGTACTATAATGCATGGTGCAAGATTAATACTGTACTATCATACATGCCTGCAAGCTTAATACTGTATTTTGATACATGGCTGCAAGCTTAATACTGTACTATAATGCATGGCTGCAAGCTTAATACTGTACTATGATGCATGGCTGCAAGCTTAATACTGTATTATGATACATGGCTGCAAGCTTAATACTATAATATGATGCATGACTGTAAGCTTAATACTGTAATATGATGCATGACTGCAAATTTAATAATGTAATATGATGCATGGTTGCATTCTTGTCACTATGATATGATGCATAACTGCAAGCCTAATGCTATAATATAATACATTGCTGCAAACGTAATACTATACTATAATGCATGGCTGCAAGCTTAATACTGTAATATGATGCATGGCTGCAAATTGTATAATGTAATATGATGGTGGCATTCTTAATACTATACCATAATGCATTGCTGCAAGTCTAATACTGTACTATGATGCATGACTGCAAGCCTAATACTGTACTATGCTGCATAACTGCAAGCTTAATACTGTATTATGATGCATGGCTGCAAGCTTAATACTGTAATATGATGCATTGCTGCAAATTGTGTAATGTAATATGATGCATGGTTGCATTCTTATTGCTATAATATAATGCATGGCTTCAAGCTTAATACTGTAATATGATGAATTACTGCAAGCTTAATACTGTACTATGATGCATGGCTGTTAATTGTATAATGTAATATGACGCATGGTTGCATTCTTATTACTATAATGCATTGCTGCAAGCTTAATACTGTATTATGATGCATGACTGCAAGCTTAATTATGTAATATGTTGTACGCTTTATATAATATTATGCTGCATTTCGTCAAGGATAAACATAGTGAAATTAACTTTGTATCAACATTGTTATTATTTCAACTTAATTACTTGAACAGTCATGAATCTTCTCAACTATTTTATATGACACTGACATAATTACTTCGAAATGACATTGCTTTAAAGTTTTTCAATTTATCAAAATGATGCAGTCGCCAGAGATATCCGAATTAATATAACGACCAACATTAAAGTTTCTTATTTTATTAATATATTACATACATATTTTACATTATAAATTTTCCACCAATATGACGTTTATTTACTTTTTGTTTGATTTGTTTTGTCTTTTGTTTTTCTCTGTTTTGTTATTAAACCTGTTAATTATGTTGTGCAAGATATATTCTGTCGTTGACATATCTTGTAATTCTGCAGACACGTTGTTAGATTGTATTTTACCTTTGCACACGTAACTAGTCGCTTCTCTTTGCTTCATTTATCCCCCTTTAAAAAAAACGTTGTATATTTTTGAAGACGTAAACAATTACACCACTGATGTCGTCCTTGAATGTTGTTCTCTATATAAATCCTTGTTATTGTGTCATAGCCAGTTATTATTATTTGGGGTTTTGGTTCCTTTTCCATTGAGTCATTAGAATATCGCCAATCGGCCATTTTAATTGTGTCAATTTATAAACTCAATCGTAGGAACTGCACGTTTGGAAGTACCCTTTTTATTGGGAACATTTTCTTCCTCATATAACTGTTACCTACATAATATGTTTTACCTGAATTAATTAAACATACATCTGCGCACACCTTTGTCTCACCTCTACAGTTATGCATCATTACGAGTGGCATATCATTAGTTTATTGAAGTACATAACGTTCTACATTGCAAAACTATAATTCATTTACAATCTTGAAAAGGATTCATCTTTGTAAGATATTTCATACTTTTGTTTATTCCAACAATCGATAAATGGTATTACGTTTGATTTTTCATTCAGAGAACTTTTTTAAGAAATCTATCAATTCAAAACGTTTAAGAGGGAATTTTAAAGTCATGTAACTTTTCAGACATTCATATCTATTATGTACTGTTGTTGCTGTTGTTGTTGTGGGGTTTAACGCCATTTTGCAGCACACGATAGGCTATGCATGGCGGCCAGTATTAATGGTGGAGGAAGAACCAGGGAAACCCCCAGGAAGAAACACAGACCCAAGAGAAGCCACTGGCAAGCTTTCTCACATAACCACATTAAAGGAGAACTAATGTGAGTAAGTAGAACGTGTCTAGAAGTACATGATTTTATTCAAATAAGGGAGTAATGTTACATTACTCCAAGCACTGGCCTAAGGAGAATTACTCTTAAGAATATATATATATATATATATATATATATATATATATATATATATATATATATATATATATATATATATATATATATATATATATATATATTATATATATTATACGAGGGTGTATATTAAAATCCCTATGGTTGACGACTTTAGGGACCTTATTTACTACAAATATTGACACCCTAGCGATAAACAAGCAATTTCAATAATTCGTTCCATACTGGGTTTCTGCTGGGTATCGAACCTATGACTTCTTTATGTGAGATAAGACAACTAACGTCTGCCTGCACGTTCCAGTGCCCATACTACCGCCACATCACCAAAGAAATGGTGTTTTGGCAGCCGTTCATATACGGTACTAGAGCGTGCATACACTCTCGAAACTTCGATATATACATTATTGTCCCAAGAAACTTTGGCACTGGCTAGCTTAGGTTTTATTTAAATAAGGGAATAATGTCACATTACTCTAAGCACTGGCTTAAGGAGAATTACTCTTAAGACTACATACTTATATATTATACGAGGATGTAAATTAAAATCCCCATGGTTGACGAATCTAGGGACCTTGACTACTACAAATATTGACACCCTAGCGTTAACAAGCAATTTAAATATTTCGCTCCATACTAGGTTTCTGCTTGGCATCGAACCTAGGTTCTCTTTACCACGGCTACCGCCACATCACAAAAAAAAGTGATGTTTTGGCAGCCGTTCATATACGGTACTAGAACGTGCAGAAACTCTCGAAACTTAGATATATACATTATTTTTCCCAAGAAACCATGGCACTGGCTTGTGATTTATGGACTGACAGATAACCAATGTGAATGATGTAGACCAGGTCTTGAAGCTTATGAAATACTGTCAGCTTAGGACTAAATATTGTATGTTGTACTTCATCTCAATGAAGAATATCCAGAATATGTTTGCTTTAATATTTGTAATCCGTGTACTCCAATCTCAGATTGCCCTAATTGAAATATTTTGACAGAGTCTAAATATATTTATTTGTTGGTTAATCAATTTAGATTACTTAGAATATTAGGAGCCACCCTGTGCAATAGAATTATGCTGAGGTTTTTGTACTTATTATACTCTTGTGCATTATATGATCTGTAGATATTTTCCTATACAACCACGAAACCTAATCAAGACATAGTGCTGTTGGTTCTCCTATATAACAGTGACCGAGTTGTCTAAGAAGCTTGCACTTGATGATCCCTGGCATCTTACCTCTGTCCGCGTGGGTTCAAGTCTTGGACTCTGTCAGTTTGGGTGACTTCCCGTGTATCGGTGGCTATTGGAAGTGGGGGGTGGGGTGGTTACCTGGGTTCTTCCTCCACTAGACATAATGGCCGCAATGTATGGCCCATAATGTATAGAAAAAATCGGCGCTCAACCCACAACAACTAACACTGTTGAACAACGATCGGGCTTCATTGGTGCATTCAATCAGCAATGTTACATTTTCAAAATAGTTTTGACATTGATTTGCTTATTCGATACTACAACAGTGTCGGTTTTGCTTAGCGGAACAAACGTCACGATTCAGCACAGATCTCCAAGAAAAATCTGCGATGTTTTATCTGCATGAAGACAAGTCACGTGCTTCAAAAATCAGATGAGCTCCGTGATGAATCTGACATACCACAAATATTGGGTTTCTTTGCAATTAATACTGGAATGCATTAACAGCTGATTTTGTGAAATTGGGGAGATATGCACTGTAATCTCTTGTAAACATTTAACGCTGATATATAAAGTCTATACTGATTAGGCATACGTTCATTATGAAAATTACAAATTTATGGATACTAATTTGAGCACATTGTTGTTTTGCTTTTTTGTTTCGTCTCCTATTTGCCATTAATTGAAAACGTGGTAATGATTGGCACACACGTTTGTTATTTTGCTTCATAATTATATTTTATATGGAGTAAATAATTCTCACTCCTATAATTCTGATCTTATCTCGAATGCACCGTTGCTACTACCAAACATAATTCTAAAATCCTTAAAAATAGCTTTGGAGATATAAATTAGCAAAAGAAATTTAACATTAAATTGCATTCACTGCTGCTGAACGTCAGGCACGATATCTGACATTGCTTCACTCTTAGAAACTCTTTAATGGGTCTAATTCAACTAGATTTTCACCTACACCCACTACATTTACGGTAAAGGTATATAGTATGACCTACTTTCTACGATTTATTCAAACTGTGATTAAAATGTATCAATCCTTCTTGCTTGAAACGTAATTCATATATATATATATATATATATATATATATATATATATATATAATGCCACCAAACTTATGCCAAAGAGGAAACTTATGATGTATATGTGATACAAGCCAAAACTGGATCACAGTTACCTAGTTTCCAGCATTTATGTAATATTTTTAACAAAGAAACTTCACATACTCCCTATCAAGTCTGCACGGTCTGATCCTTCGCTCCTGTTGACATGAAACTTAACACTTTGCGTTCATATGTTATGCACCAAATCTAGGTCACTGTGATCATCTCTTGGGGGCTGCTTGTTTTTAAACATTTGCTTAATTTATTTACATCCTAATTTGTTCAGTCCTAAATACTTTTGTTCATATTCTAACCAGTCTTGCACTAAGAGAACATCTTAGAATGAAATCATTTCACATATCCACGTGAGGTCATTTTGACCTATTGGTTTGAATCTTGAAACCCGTCGCACATGCCCTTTTGGGCGCACGCGACGTAAATCCAAGTAATCAATTAATCATGAGTCTTGAACAATACCTTAACATGAATTTTTGGGTCAGATTTCAATATGCTGAAAATTCTATTCACCCAAGATGCAGTGTGGGTCAGTGGCGTCGCTAAGGGGGTGCGGGGGTTGCGGACCTCACCGGGTGACACCATCTCAGAGGGGTGACACCAAAATTAAAAATTGCAAATTTTACAGAGCACACACTACTCGGTCTAGTCGGATTTCATAAGCGGATAACCGATCATAGTTAAATACATGACTAGCAGGTACAGCAGTGGCGTCGCTAAGGATATGCGGGGGGTGCGGACTGCACCGGGTGACACCATCAGAGGGGGTGACACCAAAATGACATTATTAAGCATTCTGTATGGTCTGTTACGGAAGGAGGACCATAGGGGTGACACCATGAGCTACCGCACTGGGTGACACCAACCCGAGTGACGCCACCGGTGTGGGTACATCTGGAGATTAAGTTCTGTTACACAAACTGTTATCTATTTTATATGACTAATTTAACACACTTAGAAATACTGATACATAGATTGTATACTGATACATAGATTGTATACTGATACATAGATTGTAGTTTCAGGTGTATAGCATAAAGAATGTCAGGAACCTTTCTGTCATACATTCTTAAGTTAGGTGATGATAATTTTGATCAGATGATCATGAGTATAATTACCACAATTCATTAAACTTATGAATATAAATGCCAGAAATCAATAACATTATGAATATAAATACCACAGCTAATTAATATTATGAATGTAAATATCCCCATTCATTACGGTTATGAATGTAGATACCACAATGCATTAAGATTGTGTATGTAGATACCACAATACATTAAGATTGTGTATGTATATAGCTAGATTCATTAAGACTGTGAATGTTGATACCACAATGCATTACGATTCTGTATGTATATAGCTAGATTCATTAAGACTGTGAATGTAGATACCACAATACATTAAGATTGTGTATGTATATAGCTAGATTCATTAAGACTGTGAATGTAGATACCACAATGCATTACGATTCTGTATGTATATAGCTAGATTCATTAAGACTGTGAATGTAGATATCACAATGCATTAAGATTGTGTATGTAGATACCACAATGCATTAAGATTGTGTATGTAGATAGCTAGATTCATTAAGACTGTGAATGTAGATACCACAATACATTAAGATTGTGTATGTATATAGCTAAATTCATTAAGACTGTGAATGTAGATACCACAATGCATTAAGATTGTGTATGTTGATACCACAATACATTAAGATTGTGTATGTATATAGCTAGATTCATTAAGACTGTGAATGTTGATACCACGATTCCTTACATTTCATAAAAGGGTTCAGTTAACTGTTCTGTACATTTAACAGCATCATAGTCAGGATGCAGGTCTTTCAATACAGCGCGAATAATATTTGTACATGCGACCTGCTACTTGTGAAACACCAGGTTGACCTCTGAGTGTATGAGAATAAATAATTAATGACAGGTACAAAATAAATGATGAATGATAGGTATTAAAAAATAAGCTACACAGAATTATTGGTAATCTGTTTAAACATTAAGAATAAATTCATGACTGTTTGTAAAGTAACTTCAAAAATCGCTTTACCGATTTTATACGTGTTTTTTTGTTTGTTTTCCAATTCAGCCATTTACAAAATTTACCCTTTATATAGTCTCATGCTAATATTTATTTGCATGATGAAGCGTGCTATTTGCATGTGTCCGATCAATGTCACTTTAAATTGCATGCAAATGTTCAACTTATTATTTTTTGAAGAAATATTAAATTCATTATAATTTTGTCTAGTACTTTTGAAGCCTGTAAATTTGTTAATAGCATAGTATGAATAAAAGAAAAAGTATATTAGGTGGGACTTCAATAGTGTTGTCGTAGTTATTGTATAAAAGATGCTGGAAATAGCTGTCTCTTAAATTGTGGCGCAATGTAGAAAAAACATCGCAGATTACGGTGCTGGATTGTTACGGTGGATGTTCAGGCGATAGTCGGATAGTTCACTGTACTGCGGTTCTTTTTATGTCATCATGACCATGCTAATAGATTATTATACGAATTTAGAATAACTCTGACGATTACAACACTTTAAACAAATTATTTTCCAACGTTTTCAGTAAGGAAATTCGTAGCATTAGTAAATTCATGGAATATGGTAATATAAATTTTTGTTACGTCGAAACTAAAACGAAAGCACTAACAGTACTGATCTCTCTTTTCTTAAAACAGTACTCATAAAACGTATTCAAAAAGTTGCAAAATACATATGCATGCGATTAATAAATTAATGTTTTTCATATACATAGATGTTACGTTCAAATCTCACGTTAAAACTATATTGTTCTATAAAACATTTGGAAAAAGAGGACATTGAGAGGATGAAACCAGGGTCGGTGAACAAAACAATCGCTGTAACAAGGAGAAGGAACAACAGTGGGGCAATTGCAAAACCATTGTTTAACTACCTGCACCATCTGTATCTGCGTGACAAGAACAGTAACGCCCACAGTCTGACAGCTGTAATTAAAACAAGGTAGTATGTGTCTGAACCTCGGTTTTCCAGCACACTCAAACTGTTCAATAATTTTGTTATCTAATGTTGTCTCGTTATACAATACAGTATTAACCTCTTTGATATCAACAAAACTTTTCCGATCAGTATTAAGTCGGTATGACACTGCTCTTGGAGAAACTACACTGAACAACAAATTTTTACAAAAGTCATGTTACTGAAATAAAATTAGTCAATTCTTATCAATTTTTATGTGCTGAACACGAATATGACAGTCAAATTGCAAAATTGGCTCTAGTTTTTTTGTAATCTGCAAGAAATTAATGTTTACATAACGAAATGCATTCCAATAGTAAAAGGTCAACTGTAATAGCCTACCTATAAAAAATCAAGTCATTGACTACATCTTAGATTTCTTCGCCTGTCTCTTGTACAGCTGTTCGGGAGCATCTCTGAGGAGTGTCCAGCAGTAGTCAGCCAGCATTGTAGTGGACCATTTTCCCTGGTATCTTTGTTCCATTGTTGCGATATCTTGATGAAAACGTTCGCCGTGTTCATCACTAACAATACCACAGTTGCTAGGAAAGAAATCCAAATGGGAATGAAGGAAGTGAATCTTTAGAGACATATTGCAGCCAAGTTTCTTATACTTCATCAACATGTCTTCTACTAGTTCCTTATAGTTTTCTGCCCTAACATTTCCGAGGAAGTTTGTAGAAACTAGGCGAAAAGCATTCCATGCTTGTTTCGCGTCACCTTCCAGCAAGTTGTTGAACCGGTCATCTTTGAAAAGCTCTCGAATCTGAGGACCCACAAAAACTCCCTCTTTAATCTTTGCTTCGCTGAGTCGAGGGAATTTTTCATGCAGGTATCGGAATGCTGGCAAAGTCCGGTCAATGGCTTTCACGAAGTTCTTCATCAAACCTAGTTTGATGTGAAGGGGTGGTAGCAAGATTTTCTGAGCCTCAACCAGAGCTGGGTGTTGGATATTCTTCTCTCCAATGGCTACATTCTGCCTGTGAGTCCATTCCTTCCTCATGTAGTGCATTTCCCTTGCTCGGCTATCCCACTCGCATAAGAAACACATGTATTTTGTATATCCTTGCTGCAGTCCCATTAAAAGGGCAACTACCTTCAAATCACCACAGAGGTGCCAGCTGTACTTGTTATACTCAATGGAATTCAGTAGCTGCCTTAAGTTATCGTATGTCTCTTTCATGTGGACAGCATACGCTACTGGAATAGATGGAAGAATGTTTCCATTGTGCAAAAGCACAGCCTTGAGACTCAGTTTCGAAGAGTCCACAAATAGTCTCCATTCTTGTGGGTCATGAGTGATTTTTAAAGCATTCATGAGGCCCTCAATATCGGAACAGAATATCAGATTACTTTCCTTTCTGAAGAAAGGCTCCAATTGCTGGTGGCGCTTTCGATATGCAGTAATTGTGACATCTTCTTCTAGAAGATTCCATTGTTGGAGTCTTGATCCTAGCAATTCTGCCTTGTTCTTTGATAAGTCCAAATCACGAATCAGGTCATTTAGTTCTTCCTGTGTTATTCTGTGTGGGGTTGATGATGCACCACAGTGAAAATCTGGATCACTGCATGCTGATGGACCAGGAGAAGAACAGGTCGACTCACCTTTGTCTTCGTCAGATGAATCAAGAGAATATTCTGCTGGAGGTTCTGGAATAGGAAGTCCCTCACCATGTGGAACTGGTCTCAATGCAGACGGAATGTTTGGGTAGACTATTCTCGACTTCTTTCACTTCGTTATTCCGCCGGAAAGAGGAGGAACCAAGCAGAAGTAACAGTCATTTAGGTGGTTGCTTGGCTCTCTCCACACCATTGGGACTGCAAACGGCATTGATGACCTTTTGCAATTCAACCACTGTGAAAGCTGTGTTGTACATGTAGCACAGCATATATGCGGAGCCCAAGGCTTGTCTTGGTCACCAACCTTGCATCCGAAGTAAAGATGATATGCCTTCTTCACTTGAGAATTGATACTTTTCTTCTGGTTGGCAAATGTCACTTCCCCACAAATATAGCAAAAATTGTCCGCGGTATTAACACACTTTCGAGGCATTACTGTTCTTTATTGTACGTAAATGGATAAAATAATAAGTTTTATGTAACAGTAGCTTGAACTGTCTCGCACAACGTCTAAAATATTTTAAATGCTGAACCTATCTGATTGGGCTTTATATAGTACACTGCTTACGTCAGCTTCAGCAGCCGCCTGGCATTAGTATAATAGGCCTACACATGTATAGTACACTGCTGACGTCAACTTACTTCAGCAGCCGCATGGCATTAGTATTGCACTGCATCAGAAAATGATGCAATCAACTGTGGATGATGTGAGCATGATGGTATTATGCAATGTTACATCATTATTCCGGATGTTGCTGCAGTCCTACTTGAGAAATTTACACAGTGAAACATAGAAAATGAGGTATATGAATATCTTCAAAACGAGAGCCAATACAAATTTTTCACGGTTATATTCGTGTTCGGCACACCAAAATACTACAGATTAGGGCCTTTTCAAGTCAGTAATGATTTCACTGTTGACCAGTGCTATTAGTACAATCTGACGTGACGCATGGATTACCATGCACATACCCATGCGCTGATCATTCATGAAAGGACAGGATCACATATACCTTCTTGAATGTCAAGGAAACAATCATACCAGTAACAACAATAATAATTTCTTCACTGTAACCTATCCAAGACTCATTCACACAAATATCAATATTTGCTTCTTCGCGGCTTTTTCGAACTTCTGCCTTTTTTGCAATGAATTTTCAGGATCCTGCAGCATTATTGCCATTTATTTTAGTTGTAGGATATGTACTCTCTCTCTCTCTCTCTCCCTCTCTCTCTCTCTCTCTCTCTCTCTCTCTCTCTCTCTCTCTCATCAATACAACGAGATCTATGTGTATCGACCAAACAGGTGACCGTTGATATCTTTACATGCGTGTGTTGCCTACAAATGGTTGTACTGTTGACTCATCATATACATGTGAGGAATGGGACATTTTTGTGATTCAGACTGAGACCTTCTCCTATCCACCTGTCGCCATCGATTCATATGACTTGTTCGAGAACCAGAAAAAAGCGCTGGTATGGTAATTAGTGTTACTTAAAACAACAAGTTATAAGGTTGAAACTGTGACTGGCATTTGGGTGTAATGACTGTGAAACTTGAAAGATGATTCCTTCACATATACACTCATAGTAAAGTGCAAGCAGACTAGATTAAATGTCCCGGTACACAATGTCCCAGTATACAATAGCTCCACGAGGTTGGATTTAAATGACTCATGCGATAAATAGAATAATTCACCTACAATATAATTATCATTGAAAGGAACGTCTGTATCTATCCTGGTTGCAGTTTGAAACATGAATACGTGATATAGGGCAAATTACTATATACATATATATATATATATATATATATATATATATATATATATATATATATATATATATATATATATATATATATATATATATATATAGATATAAATATATAGATAGATAGATAGATGGGTTACAAAGTTATATTTCATTCCACACACGCATTGAACCCTTGTCGAGAGTAACATAATCTACCAAATAGCTTATATGTTGGTATCCTACCATCACGTCCTTACTCATTCCCACAAAAGAGTATTAATGAATGTCAGCGTCCGTTCCCCATATATTAATGGCCGTTGTGGGACCGACGTTAACGCAAAATACTAATACATTTTAGACTACTTATATTCTTTACAAAATAGATAACTCCTAAGGGACAGTTTTTATGCACAAATTTAATGTTGCATCCACAAGCCTAATGTAAAAAATTATAATCAAATTAAGATACAAGAGTGTGTCAAAAAGGTCCATATTTTTGGATAGGTATAATAAAGCAAAACATATGAATATCATTCACTTGACCTGTCAAGTCAGTGAAAATTTATAGGTAAAGAAGTTGATGCACCCAACTACAGATTTATACATGCATTGTTCATGGCCGTAGGCCATTGGAGAACACGTTGAGTGACAATTTTGAAAAACATTGTGTACTTAATAGCTTGATGTAATTTAAAATAGTTGTCATCCAGGCAGATTTGTTTATATATAGATGTTCTTCTTGCCTTGAAGCAACGTGTCTACTGCTATAAGTGGCTTCATAGCCGACTATTGGTATTTCACTGGCTACATAATATACAGTGACAACATGTGGCGAATATACCTCACGTCAGTTTCAAGAACAACACAAGCTGGAAAGACCAAATCCCAAAATATCCATGTTTAATTATTACATTATAATAGCTCAAAAAGTCACACTATAGCTTAAGTTAAGAAATTTGACAGAGGCCAATTTACGACACTGTTACTACCACCTAACTGGAAGCATGTTCTTTTGTCGATGGAGGAACACACTGAAAAATTGTGAAGTTTTTATGTAGTCCGCACAGATACCAGTCTGGAGGTAAAGCTTTTGCAGTCGGTACATATCCATGTCTTGTGAGTAGTAAATGGGGGCACCCTAGCGACAATGGGAATTAGCATTACAAGACCCCTTGGGCAACTCTAGCGACAATGGAAAATTAACATGGAGAAAAATCGTGGGACAATCTGGCGACAAGGGAAATTAACATGGAGAAAAATCGTGGGTCACTCTAGCGACAAGGGGAATTTAACATGGAACTATAGTGTGGGTCTGTCTAGCGACAAGGGGAAATTAACATGGGAATAGAGTTTGGGTTTGTCTAGGGACAAGGGGAATTGAATATGGGATTTTTTTTTTAAATTTAAATTTAAATTTAAATTTAAAAAAAGGGGTAGGCAATGGAAAGGCTATCTCTTTTCGAGAAATATGGCTGGCCCTGGAAAGGGCCTTTGGGTTTTCTTCTTCTTCTGCTTCTAATTTCTTCTTTTTCTCCATAAAGTTCTTATTTTATCTCCAACACTCTTTCTCTTCTTCTCTTTCTTTTTCTCCTGCTCTTCTTTCTTCTTCTTCTCTTCCTCCTCTTCTTTCTTCCTCTTCTCATTTTCTTCTTCTTTTTCAATCTTTTCGTTGCATTTGCTTATTCTTATTCTTTCCTCTTCATCCTCCTTCTCCTCCTTTATCTCTTTCATGACACCACTAATCTTGTCCTTTACCTTTTTTAAGTTATTAATTTCCATCTTTACACGATGGGGACTATAGGAATAATGGTCTTCAACCAGTCTTATTAACATCTGCTCCATCATTCCTAAGTTGTCTAAAACGTCTTGTAATGTTTGTATTTTGTCCATTTGGTTAGAAGCCATCTTCTTTTTTTATTCTTTGCAGAATGGTTTGAACGACGAATACTATGGGTTCTTATACTTAAAGCGCGTACGTGAAGGAAAACATCCCCCTAAAACGTAAAATTGATCTTACCTAGATCATGACCAAACAACGCGCGAACGTGAAGGAAAACATCCCCCTACTTTTTCATTTCATATAATAAAACCCAAACTATACTTTCTCATTTCATATAATAAAAACCCAAACTATACTCTCCACATACGCTAAGAAACAATAAACAAAATCCATAATCTACTATCCACACAATCTTACGTGAGCGCTTACAAAACCCAAACTATACTCTTCACATACGCTAAGAACAATAAACAAATCCATAATCTACTATTCACACAATCGTACGTGAGCGGGTACAAACACAAACACAAACACACAAACACAAACACACAAACACAAACACACAAACACATACGCTAAGAACAATAAACAAATCCATGATCTACTATTCACACAATCGTACGTGAGCGGGTACAAACACAAACACAAACACACAAACACAAACACACAAACACATACGCTAAGAACAATAAACTAATCCATAATCTACTATCCACACAATCGTACGTGAGCGCTTACAGAACCCTAACTATACTCTTCACCTACGCTAAGAAACAATAAAGAAACCCATAATCTACTATTCCCACAAACATACCTGAGCTCTTACAAGCACCAACACACAAACACATACCCTCACACTATCTTAAAAAAGAGTTAGTGTTTATAATCACACTACTCTACCTACACACATTGGCAAATCGATTGTTATTTCTATTCTAGAGTATTGGGTTGCCCTGAAAAGGGTTGTTTCTTTTTTTTTTTTTTGGAACTTCATGGACACCTGGTTAATGGTGGCACCTTCCAGGCCTAGCGCCACATACACATCTTGTCCCCCAGTTACTTTTTACCTTTTTGGGGGAGAGAGCAGAGGCAGGATATGTCGCTTCAGAATCCCAATTTTCGCTCTCTGGGATTCTGAAATTTCTTCTTCTTCTCTCCTTTTCCTCCTCCTCCTCTTCTTTGTATCTTCTCTCCTCCTCTTTGTATCTTCTTTCCTCTTCTTCTTTATATCTTCTTTCATCCTCTTCTTTGTTTCTTCTTTCCTCCTCCTCTCTTATCCTTCCCTCCTCCACAATGGCTTCCGCGGCCAGTTCATTTAATATGCGCCTGGCATATTCCAGATGCACATGAAGTTCCAACAGTTTCTCCAGTCTCGTGTTCATTTTTGGTGTTGATCAATCAACAAGGGTAGCTGGACTGCCGAACGAGTTTCAATTTATAGTGAAAGCACGGACGTGAAGGAAAACATCCCCTAAAAACATAAAATTGATCTTACCTACATCATGACCAAAAAACAACAACGCGCGGACCTAAAAGAAACACTCACTCACTTTTTATGCTACCCATCACTATTTTAAAATTTTTTATAAATCACTTCAATAGACTATCCACATACGCAAAGCAATCCAATCTAACCCCAAATTTACACCTCAAACACCAAAAAAAAAAAAAGACATCATTTTAATCTACTATCCATACCAACTTACTTAACCACTTACAAACACAAACACACAAACACATACCCTCACATTTTTTTTAAAAAAAGAGTTAGTGTTTATTTTCACACAACTCTACCTACACACATTGGCAAATCGATTGTTATTTCTTTTCTAGAGTATTGGGTAGCCCTGAAAAGGGCTGTTTTTTTTTGTTTGCTATGGCATTCTTTTTAGTTTCTAAGAATGCGATGTCCTCTGAGGATAGACTTTCTGGCGATAGGTCTGCTTCTTCGGAAAGAGAAGAAGAACTCTTTGGTGTCGATACGACAATCGACAAAGCCTCTGTCAGCTTCAGGTTGCTGCTGCTGCTCTTGCTGTTGTTGTTGCTGCTGTCTCTGAAGTCTGTACTTCTCTGTCCATTCTTCTTTTTCCCTGTTCATTTCTTCTCTGAAGAGCTCTTCTATCAGGTCTTCAGTGATTTTTAACATTCTCACATTCTCTATTTCTTCTGGCTTCGGTATCAGACTGTGTCTGACCCTATGCAAATTCACGTAGGCTTCGTTGACTTTAGATAGTTTGGAGCACATCTTCATAGGAGGATGAGTCGACAATGGATGGTTAGACTGGAAACAACCCGGTTCTTAAAGTCAAAGCGCGGACGTGAAGGAAAACATCCCCCACACGGTTTTTGAGTCGCAACTTTTAGTGAGTGTCATGAGAGGAATAGTAAGAAATGAAAGAGCATCAATCCAACATTCTTATAGCTAAACAAAAGACAAAGGCATTTTTTTCAAAACACAACATTTTTTATTCAAAAATCACTTAACACTAAACAACAACTCTAACATTTTTAACAATAATCCAACAATATAACATCAAACAATTTTTTCAAAACACAACATTTTTTATTCAAAAATCACTTAACACTAAACAACAACAACTCTAACATTTTTTAACAACAATGCAACACTAAAAGTTTCTCCACTAGGTAAAGAGGGATAACAGTCTTCCATGGTTTCTAGTAATCTAGGATGACTTCTCTCAAACTGTTGATTTCTATGGTATTATCGAATTTTGCATACAGGATGACGTTCACCGTTTCATCAGGGTCTCGGTCTTTAAACTGAATTTCCACACGAATCTGGCCGGATTTTATAGGGTGGAAATGTCCCTCGTCGCTGCCTTGGTCTGGAGTGAAATCGAAAGCCCACAAAGCGTAGCCTCCTGCATAATCCTCGTACGTAATACCGTGACTGGTATTGGTTCCTAACTGTCCGGCGGCTTCGTACAAGGACAAGTACGATCTCAAGTAATTCTTCTTTTCAAAGTCAGGTTCGAAAGGTCGGGTACACAAGGTCTTGCCATCGCGACTGATTTCGATTTTGGACACGCCAAAGTGTTGAAAGTAGAAAGGATTTTTTTCGGCAGCTCCGTTGAAGGCTGTATTCTCGACGATACCAACGATCAAACGTTTGGGTAACTGTCCTTGGAACAGATGATCTTCGATCATGGATCGCTGTCCCTTGGGAATGGTGAAGGTTTTCACTTCCACGCGTCGTATGGGATACTTGGCGGTCGTTCTGCTCAACGTCTGACTGATGTCGTTTCCCACTTTAGGTAACACTTCCACACGGCGTACGTAGAGTCTGGCTTCTAGGATTTTGGTTTTGTAACCGTCACTATCAGCCATCAAATGGAAAGCGGCACTGCTACGATTCAGTCTCAGGCGGACATCCACCCCGTTCAGCAAATACTTTTCTTGCAACCACATGTCCAAATGCAAACGATCCATCAGTTCTAAACTTGTGTCGGCTCCCGTGATTCTCTTTCTTCGTTCTACAAATCCATCATTGTTGTCTTTCTTTTCATCAGTTTCCAATATTTCAAACTTGGTAGGTTCGTCAGCTTCCCATACCACACAGGCATTGAGATGAGTGTTCTTGGCATCTATTCCGTACGTCAAGAGATTTTCCAGGTAGGCACGATAAGGGTAAGTATCCATGCTGATACTGACCAGTTTGTTATTCAAATACAAGTCCACTCCACTGAACAAGGAATGCATGAAATTGTTGACAGGAGCTACTGCTTCATCGTCTATAGCACCTCCAGTCTTATCTAGAATTTTGACTTTCAGGTACAAGTAACTGCTATTCAGATCGATGTATTCTTCGGGCTGTCCTTTGATTTCAAACTCGATGGGAGCGGAATCGGTCAGTGAGGAGACGGGGTGAAATTCCACCCACTGGGATTCTTGCATCGTCATCATCGTGGGGGGCATGGCAAACAGATCCAGTTCCGTCTTGGAACAAGCGCAAGATTCTCGGTGCATCATTTTTTTGTCTCTTTTCTCAATAATCGAAAACGTCTAAGTCTCGAACGGTTCTTCTTTTCTTGGCCTTTCTCGCTTGAAGTCTGGTGAAAGGGTCTTTTCTTCGTCGTCTCTTTCTGCCTTGGCCTTGCTGAATGCCTGACTCGGTAGCGTGCAGGGCATTTATAGGTGTTTCTCGTTGGCCTAAAATGTCTTTGCCCGTTTTCAGCAAGACATTTTTGCCTGCCCTCATGAAGGCTTCTTTAGGGTTTTGTTTGTCGATGATGACATTTTGGAGAAATTCTTTGCCTTGCGTCAGTGCCGCATCTTTCAAGGCGTGCAATCCGCGTGTCACCATCGGTTTCAACACCGGGGCCACCGAACGAAAGGCCGATTTTAACATATCTCCTAAGCCGTGTCCTCGCTCTTGAGCAACCCCTCGGTACACTGGATACATGACTTACGAATCGTGAGAGAACCGTTTTCGAAAATGGAGTTTCACCGTGACTTTTCCTTTGATGAATGGAATATTTTGTCCCAGATCTCCTTTTATAGCAATGTTGACCGTGTCCAAATGCGACTTACTGACAGGCAAATAGTGAGGATGGACAAATTCGCGGTGGACGTGGTAAGTGTTTCCACCTTCCTCATCAGTGTTCGTGGCAGAATCCACTTTGAAAGGAATGACACGCAGTAACGGTACGGAGGTGTGTCCCACCACGTTGTACTCCACCACATCGGAATACACGAACATCAAATTCAGTCCTTGGTTCAGTTCTACCGGGGTACGAAATAACTTGCTAAAAGACTCGTTGTCGTAAACGATGGGTAATTCGTTTTTCTTGAGCATGGTCTTTCTCATGTCCATGTCTCCGCCCAACATGTCATACAATTCAGGACAAAATAAAATGGACAGGATTTTACTCCGTTCAAATTTCATCAAGAAGCGACGAGCTGCTTTGTGGTACTCCATGGTGACATTTTTGTTGACATGCTCCAAAGCTTTCAGAAACACGACATTAAACCTGGAGGTTATGGTGCTGACCAAATGTTGACCACTAAAATAATAGCCTGGGGGAATGAACAAGTGATAGGTGGTGTACTTTTGTGTACAGGTTTTCTTGTCATATTTGACATTGCTATCCATCCACTGTTGCATTTGCTCGTCATGAACTTCCACATCAAAAAAATTTTGATTGGGAAGGACATTGAGGACTTGGGTCGGGTGAATCATTTCTACTAAAGCCACTTCCCAATGGGCTTCGTGATCTAACTGGATGGCCTGAGGTAATTTGGCCGTGTAACAGCACAACGTGTTCTTGGGAAACACCTCCATGGAACTGTCACTGGGTAAAGTTAAGTAAAATTGGTTTTGGTGACTCATAATTCCAGAGTTCTGTGGCTGTCCGAGGGGTTACTGGACGTCAGAGGCGTGTCTCCGTCTAAAATGGGGTTCTGGTTGTGATTGAAGTGGTGACTGGCACTGGCACTGGACACAAGGTTCCCGGGGTTCCCGTTCGAGGTGAATTTCAGGGAGGGATTAGGAAGCAGGTAACCGATGCAACTACTCAATAAAATGGTCCACAATTGTTTGTCTCCTTGTTGCAAACTCAAATTGGCGATGGCTGCCTCGATGACACAATACACCACGAAGATTTGGCAGAAAAAGACGATTTGCGTTTTAGGCACACGTTCTCCACACCACACCCACAAGGGTTGTTTTTGTAAATCTTGCACAGAAGAACTAGGTGAAGGAGTAGTGGTCGACGTAGCTGCGTCTGCTGTGTGAAAGGGCATGATGGTCACTTCTTTTTATAGTCGATGACTTGCGAAGCGTCGATCCAAGAATCAAAACTGGGTGGATATCCTTTCCAACGTACTTTGACTTCTTTGACACGTCGTTTGCCCACTTTACGGGTTCTGCGTTCGAGAATGCTTTCGATGTCGTACACGTCGTCTTCTTTTTTGGTGACACGTTGTAACTCAGACAAATAAAACGTTCCTTTGAGCACTTCTCCGTTCATGTCTTCCAATTTATAGACGGCAGGATGACGGCCATGCACTCGTCCAGTGACGCGAAACAATTCGGTCGTCCAGTTAGGTAAGTAACCTTTTTCGAAAGTGCGTTTGGTTTTGCCAATGCGCACCCAATCTCCTACGGCCAACTCTCCACTTTTCTTGGGGACAGCCCTCGTCGGGGACGTACCAAACAGGCGCTCAAACACCAACACTTCGTTCTCGGGAGTCACGTCTTGCGGGGCACGTCCGATGCTTCGATGGTAAGATTGGTTGCGTAACCTGCAGGATGAGAGGGATCGTAATAAATGCTGGCTAAGACTTTTTCCATTTTTTTGTGTTGGTTGGTGTGTTAATAAGACACCCACTCTTGGAGGATGCTACTCTTTTTCTCTTGGGGTATTTTCTTGGATTGCAATGCTTTGCGTGTGCGGCCAGCAATAGGTGTCGAAGAGGAGAAGGATGTCTGAGCGGGGGATATCGGTTCTTGTTTCACTTCTGTCTTCACTTCTGTCTTCACTTTCTTTTTCTCTTCTGAGGAAGAAGGGGTGGCCATCATCTTTTTAATCCATCCAATTCTGGAGGTAGGTGGTGTTGTTAACTTGCGTACTTTTTCTGGTGGAGTTTGAAACCCTTCCTCTTCTTCTCCTTTTTCTGTCTTGGTCACGGGTACTGGTGGTACTGGTACTGGTACTGGTGATGGTGCTGGACTTTTCATCAAGGTCTTAAAATCTTTCAGAGTGGGTAGAGCTGTTTCGTCTAAAGCTTTCTGGTGAAAGAGTTGCAGTCGTTGCAAGAGTTGACCGTACTTTTGCGATTTTTCTGTTTCGGACAAATCTTGGCGATCCATCAAGGACTGCAATTCGTGTTGTAACTGGGACATCTCGCTCAAATGGGGATTGGGAGGTAAATGCGGGGTGTGTTGTTCTTGCCACCGATGGTATTCCATCCATCGTTTGTAAGGCACTAAAGCTAGTTTTCGTCCTTCCATGGGGTTGTCAGGGGTCGATTCTGAGATCTTGGAACCTCCGAGGCCTTTTTATCTTGCTCCCACCAGTCCTCCCAACATGGTTCCCAAGACTCCTTTCAATATGGGACCTAACAAGAGAGGTAAAATACCTCCACGTTGCACTAACATCTTTTTTTGACGAATGGGAATTTTCTTTTGAACCATTTGGCGAAGAACGTGACGATGTTTGCCTAAGCATTGTTTCTGGTATTTGGACAAAGGGATCGTGCCTTTCAAAACGTTCAAACAACATTCGCACACGGTATCGATGACCTCTTTGGAGGCTGTTTGAATGAGTTTTTTTTCGTAGGGGTGGAGAAGCTTTGGACAGGACAGATAACATGTCCCCATGTTTGGCTAAACGTGGTGGCAGTCCTTTCCCTTTCTTTCCTTGGGGTTTTCTGGAGGGTGACATCTTTGAGTCTTCAGGAGCACCAAAAAACACTGATACCCGACTTGGTCACAGGCCTTTTTTATACTGGAACGCGTCGCCACTGATTGTCTTTACGTCGTATTAGTTTGAGGACAGGCATGACACGTCGTGCAGGGGTACGTAACGGACTAAATCGAGCCAGTTCTTGCTTGGACAAATCCAGTAAACTTTGTAACATGCCCGATCTTTCTTGAACTTTGATTTTGGCAGAAGGTACTTTGTGAGCAGCAGCCACTGCCACTAAATTGGAAGGTCCTGCCACTGGGGAAGTTCTTTTGGGGGTCATCAACGGAGAAGTTCTTGGTGTGATCAACGTCTCCAAGTACTCTTCAGTTCTGGGTGTCATTAACGGAGAAGTGGACAAACGTGAAGCTGCCGGAGACGCAGTCACCGCCGTGGCAGGTCGTGGTTTGCGAGTGTAAGGTTGCGTCCTGGCCGAAGTGCCTCTCTTGCGACTAGTTTTCTGTGGACTTTTCTTTTTCTGGGGGCTTCTTTTCTTTTTCCGGGGTGGTGGTGGTGTCTGGTCAGAGGAGGGTCCTGCCACTGGAGAAGTTCTCCTTGGGGACCTGGTCTTTTTCTTTTTGGGGCTTCGTTGGACTTTTGTCTTGGGTATAACTTTGGGGGCATTAGGATCCCATCTTAAGAGTGAGCGAATGATGACCCCTCCTAGAGTACCGCTCCCTCCAGGTTTCAAAATGATTTGTTTTTTGGTTTGAGTGTCGATGCGGGGATCGGCCAGTTGGACCAAAGCGACTTTGTTTCGATCAAAAAAGCGTTTGGTTTGATGAGGAATCTGAATGATTCCTTGGAGTAATTGACGTGCCGTCACCGTGAACCATCGTAAGACTTCTTTGAGACTAGCTTCTAAGACACGAGCTCGTGTTTGTGGATTTTTTTCTCGACTGATGCCATACAAGGCACGAATCAATTTGACGGGAAGATGCGACTGAAGGGACGTCATGTTCGCACTGTGTGAGACAGACGAAAAAGGGTCTGAGGTTTTTATAGATCTTTTTATGGGGAGTGAAATGAAGTCGAGGACGGAGACGTGTACAGGACAGGCCCTCCGTCTTGGCACCAGTGGTGAAACAAGTGGGTACGAAATCGCAAATCCTCGGGAGTCGTAGGTTTCAGATCGACGAGTAAATAGGCGTGTGGCGTTTGAGTGGCATCGTCGTACGCCTGAGTCAGCCAAGGCGTTCCTAACTGTTTGGCTAAGACTTGCACTTGCGATTTAACAAGACCACGTAATGCGCATTGAGACTGATGGTGCGATGGGCTTTACTTTGTTGAAACAAATTTTGGGTGATGTAAACGACACTGGCATTACGGTGATGCCCTTTGCGCGTGAACCACAGTTTAATTTCTTCTTCGTCTTCTCCTAACATGTCGTCGAAAATGACCAAATGGGTTTGACGGGAGTCAGAGACGATGCCGTCGTCTTCTTTAGGAATGCCTTCCACAAACACGATGGAATCGCCTTGACTTTCTCGCAAGAGGCTGTACGCCGATTCCCACTCTTTGTAACACCACACGATCCGTTGAGGGGGCCGATCGATCAAATGATGTTTATGTTCGATCAAACGTTTGACGAATTCAGTTTTGCCAGAACCGCTAGGTCCAGCAATGAGCATGTTAAAGGGATGACGAAGATACAAAGCCTCCCAACTGGCACGATCTAAGTGTTCGTCGATGACTTTGACAGTAGATCAAGAGGGAGCAGAGACAGTAGAGGTAGCCATGGTGTGAGAAATGTCACTTGTGACACGAAAAAACAAACAAGACAAGAGTTTATATACTTTTTCAGAACACGTTTATTGAATGTTTTTTTTCAAACATGAATACGAAAGACAAAAATACATAAAAGCCAAAGGCTTAAGTACAAGAATAAAAGGCACATGAACGTGGAATAAAAAACAAGTGTCTGTACAACAACCACATGTTTTGGGTAAAGTTCTAATCAGTTCTATAGTAGGGGGTAAGGTCACACAAGTGTCCTACCGAAAGGGTCTTTCAGGCCTGTCCACGACAGTCCTGTCCTGGGTGACGGGTTCTTCTGGCACCGTCACTAACACAGGTTGAAAAGTAACTTTTTTCCTTGAATAACTCTCGTGCATACTGGGCCACCTCTTGTGTCCAAGCCTCAAAACCCTGGTCTCGGTGATGTCCAACATTTGACTCCTAACCAATCTGGTTTCTTCTTCGTCAACGACATGGTAAGTTACTTCAATGAACAATGAAGTATTTGTCTTGGACGTTGTCCCTTTTTATATGCTGACCAATATCGATGTGACCGTACGGCAACGTAAAGTGCTTGGGAAGTCTCACTCGCTTCTGGTACACGATTTGATAGATTTTTTCCAGGGGCCGACTGACGATGTGGTGAGTGGGTAAACGTACAATCTTGTTCGGTTGATAGGTGGTCACTTTAAAGTTTCCATCCTCTCCCGATTGCAAGGCTTCTTTCAATACCCCAAAGTTGACCACTCGACTGGTACGATGATTCAGAGTCAGTCCTTTCACTTTGCACGTCGTGTGCACTTCTCCTTGTTTGTCCCGGTATTCGTAGCCGTAATTTTTGGGACCACCACTGACGAAACTTAGAATCTTGTCGTCGGGATGCTCGTCTGTCCAGGCTCCTAAACGGTCTCCTTCGATGTCAAGGTGCTGTTGAATCGGGTGATGGATGTAAATGCAACTGTCCGTGTCAAAGTACAGGACGCGTTCTTCTAACAGTTCTAAAGCTTCGTACAATTTTAAGCGAGCATGAGCTGTCACGTAAGCCGCAATGATGACATTTCCAAAAGGGTCGTCTTGTACAAAGTCCAGATCTTCTTCGTAATTGACCAAGATCAAATCCTCTCGAACGACGTCCACGTGTTTCATGTATTTGGTTTTGTCGTGAATCATCTGGAAGTAGCGGGAAGGTTCTGTCAAATATTCCGTCTTGGGTAAACACGGTCGTTGTGCCATTTTACCCCACAAGCAATTTAACATCACTTTGGCAAACGATCGCCTGCCTTCGTTTTTTTCGATGTGGTCTAAAGAGATGCCTTCTTGTGCGTAGTATTTCTCTTTGAATTGTATTTGGTCTTCGGGAGTGTGACACCAGGAAGGATAGCCGCTGGCTTCTTGCTTCAGTTTCAAAAAGGCATCCAAGTAGTCGGCGAAAATGCCTTTCTGAGTAGGGTCACCCTTGTGGTACTGTTGTGTCTTGGGAAAGTGGCAAATTTCGTACACTTCTAACAGTTGGTATCCCATGTCCAGAGCTTTGAACAATTCCACGCTGACCCAGGTTCCCGTCAAGGCACGTTCTTCCTGGCTGTGATGGCAAGGTTGGTCCTGGTTGCACGTTGCACTTGATCAAGCCTTCGTATTGTCGAATGTTTTTCAGGTCGATGTGTTCCGTGAACAATTGCGAGTGCCCTACAGGAAAGCGACAATATTTGCACACGTAGGGATACAGCGAACACACGTCCAAGTATTTGATTTATTCTCCTTTCTCTTCGTCGGCTTGGTACAGCAAACAGGTGGCATTGGTCCTTCCTCCGTACAAACTATCCCTCGGGTTCAGCGGGTCCATGAACTGGTAACTTTCCACGAGGCGTTTAAACTCGGGATCGGTTTTCAAACGGTGATCGTACTCGTGTTCCCACATTTCCACCACTTGGTATCCTTGCTGTTCTAACTTTAGGCGTCGCTGACAAGTGTCCTGGTACAAGTCTTCCATGGTTCGTTGCAAAACTGATTTTTAGTGTCACGGTCAGGGTAACAGATGGGACATCCGTGAAATAAGCAACCGTTAAACTCGTACACGATATTGGGGTTTTCTAAGTCCCAGCCATCGACCGAATACGTTCCGATGGTCTTTTCGCCTCCTCCGTTGCGGGCATGCTGAATCCATTTGTCTTCCTTGTCGCACAAGTAATGTAACCAACGTAGGGCTTTGACCGAGTATTGACGCTTGACATAGTGGGTCGTTTGAGGACTGATGACAGCCACGGTGTTTTCAGGCATGAATCGTTGGCGGTACACTAAGGAACACGCTTTGGCAATGGTGCAAGCTTCTTTCAAAGGATCGACCCCTCCGTGTTCCATGAACAGTTCTCGAAATTTTCCACAGCAACGTCGTAAAATGTCCACGTCGGAACGACAATACTTTAACATTTCTTCCTGAAAGTCGAAGGGGTCAGAGGCATGAGCCTGGTACCAAGCGTAGAAAGCTTCTCGTTGTTCGGTACGCATATTGTCGGGGTCGTAATAGTGAGCCTCAGGTAAATGGGGTAGAACGGCATGTTGATTGGCTTCCGTATTGAAAAAGTGTGGAAAGTACCCTTTAGCCATTTCTGTCATTCTAAATGTTTTAGGCATTCGACTCAAAGGCATGGCCAAGTAACTCATCGAATCTTTAAACTGTACTTGTCCCACTTGCATGAAAATGATTTTGGCTCCGTTCAAAGTCACTTTAGGACGTTCGGTGCCTTGTTCCGTATAGTATCTGAGAAGAAACTGTCCATCGTATCCGGAGAAATTGTGAGCCATCACCGTGGCATGACGATGACAATCTCCGTAACGTTCGATGTCCTCTTTGCTCCATGTCTTGTCGATGGGGTCTAAGACCCATTGGGCAAAATCGGCTAACGTGTTTGGTCCTCGAAAGATTTTTTCACGTCCTCCAGGAATCTTGCTGCAGTGAGGGCAATGACTGAAGATAGGTTCTTGAATGCACTTCTCGCACGCTCGATGAGCCACGCAGAAATTAGGAATGTGAATGCCGGTCTCTTGCATGGATTCGAAATCGAAAAAGATGAAATTGCCTTTCTTCTTGTGACCGTCCTCTTCCTCTTTTGGGGGTTGGTATTTTTGCACGTAACATTCGTGTTCCAAGTCCACGATGTGGTGACAAATGTGACATTTTTTCTTTCCTCGACATACGTGTGCCTTGGTACTATTGGTACGTATGCCTTGTCCACACGTAGGGCACAATCTCAGGAGTTGACAAGCACATTTCTTCTGTGAACCTTGTGTTTTCAAATGTTGCTGGTAACAGGTAGGGCTGACAAACGTGCGCAGACAAGTTGAACAAGGCACTGGTTCTTCGCTCAGACAGGGTGGAGAGGCCAAACATCCTGGGCATTTCCATCCACAAGACTTGTGTTGCTCTCGATTGTTATAACCATAATCACATTTCTCACAATAATAACTGTATCCCAGGAATCCAGTGATACTGGTAATGGTATCGAAATGTTCATCGTGATAATAGACATGAATGTATTTTCCGTCCTTAAAATCTTGGCCTCGAAACAACAGAGTTCCACGCATTTCTTGAGGGTGCACTTTCAAGGTGTAGCGTGGAGCTATGGCATCTTACAATTTTTGCATCTCAGGAATGCCACAGGGTGTGTCTTTGGACAGTCCGGCTTGTTGTAACAGGAGTTCTGCTTCATTTCGTTGTTTGGCTCGATCGGATCGTTGAATAGTTTTCCAGGTTCTTTTCCATTCTACCGTGTCGTTCTTGTTGGCATAGGTTCGTCCCACCACGATGGCACGGGCTAAACACATCTGGTCTTGAGGGTTGTTAATTCGGACGAGACTTGTTTTGGTGTTGCGAAGATTGTCCACCAATAACATCTTTTTGCGTCCTGTCCCTTGAGGAAGAGAGACGTGGGCCATTTTCAGTGTGGCTTTACCATCGGTGATGTCAAACTGGTCATTAGATTGTTGTACGTGTTGAATCTTGTCCATGATTTTGGAAGGGGTTAGTTCTGCGGGTCTGCTAAACTCGATCCAAACAGGGGATTTCAAACCGTCGTGATCTATGGATAGTGTCAAGCGATCGTCTTCTTTGGGTTGACATTGTCGCTTGAGTGCGGTGAGCAAAGAATCCCACATCTCGGTGATAAACCCTTCTGCTTTCTCCAAGGGTACGTCGGCCTTGAAATCTTTAAACTTCACCGTGTAGGTGTAAGCCGTGGTTCTAAATTTTCTAGAGGAGCGCTTTTCCGTCTCTCGAATGGAATAGTACTTTTCAGGGTTGACTAAGGGTGGTGAACTTGGTTTAGAGGGTTCGGATTCTGGTTCACTCATGTCCTCTTCAAAATCACTGGCATGAATTTGTGCCAAGATTTCAGCCCTGGTACGAGGCGATAGATCACGTTTCTGCCTCTTACTTTCTTCTTCTTCTTTCTTCTCGAATGAATAGGATCGTTTCATCTTGAGTGCAAAACGTCAAATGACTCAAGTTCAAACACCATAGACTAATTTATAGTCATGGAAAACCAGCGTATATAAAAGGGTGTGTCTTGTCCTTTCACTATTCATTTCACTCTCAAACCGAGGAGAACGATGGAAGAGACTAGCCAAATCGAACGTTTCGTCAGAGCTTTGCGAGGGGTCATTAGAAAATTCTCTTCAGACCAGCCGACAGACTACTCTCCTTCCTTTCGAGATAAGAGTCAGGATACTTGCTATATCTGTCAGAAGAAAGGGCATTGGTCTTCAGAGTGTCCAGACCGTCAAAAAAGAAAATAAAACAGGGGCTAAAAAAGACAAAAGTCAAGATACCTGTTATTATTGTAAAGAAAAAGGACATTGGTCTCCAGATTGCCCAAAAAAGAAACAAGAGGAGTCAGAAGAAAAGAAGGATTCTTCAGAAGAAGAGAGGGATTCTTCGGAAGAAGAGAGGGATTCTTCGAAAGAAGAGAGGGATTCTTCAGAGGAAGAAAGAAGACAATTCTATTTAAAAGAAGCAAAGAAACAGGAGAAGAAAAGAAGAAGGGAAGAAAATGAGGAAAAAACGGTGAAGAAATTAAAAAAACAGAGAGACTAAACAAGGAGAAAGAAGAAGTCAATGAACTTTTAATTAAAGTGTTGTGCTGTGAATTGGATTGTAAAAAATGGATAAAAGAATACATGAATGATATAAGGTAAGTGTCTTTGAGTTTTGATTTTAAAATAAGAAGCTACACTCACGCACTCATACACAGACACGTACTATAAGGGTAAAATGGGTGGGGTTTATTTTTGAGTTATTGGCAAATTGAAATTGTATTTCTTTCCGAGAAATCTGGGTGGCCCTGAAAAGGGCCTTTTTATTTTGGTGTAGGGGTGAGTTTAACCAATCAACTTTAACTGCCTTAAGCCTTTGCCACGGCCAAGGCCTACTTCTGATGATTGGGTTGAAATCACTAAGGGTGGTACGACAGGCTTAGTCACAGGGTTGGCGTGTTTAGCTCGGGAAGGTCGTATTCTCTTCGGTCGTGATAAAGAAGTCTGATACATTTGTTTCAGACTTCTTAACTCCGCTAAAATGTCCAACAGTACCGTAGCCGTTTGATTTTCACCCTCTTGTTTCTTTGCTGCTACTTCTTCTTGCTGTTGTTGCTGTTGTTTTTTTTCTTACCTCTTCTTGTTGCTGTTGCTGTTGCTGTAGGAGAAAAGCTTGTTCCGCTTCCTTTTGTCGTTGCATAAATTTCTCCAATTCTTCTTTCTGTCTCTGTCTAAAATTCTCCACTTGCGGTAATGAAGAAGGTAACGTAGGTTCCGGAACAAATTCTTGCGAGGTAAGAAAATCCACAAAATCCCAATGTACCTCTTCTGAAAGTAAGTCCGGGTTCCCTTGGGCAGTCTCCCCTGCTGGTGCACCCCAATGGATCGTTTTCTGAGTTTCCGTCATGTTGAATCACTGTCGCATAGATTGACTGCACACAAGCGCTAACGAATCTATATAGACCACGTGACGTTACAGACTGCTCTCTTCGGATTGGATGCGAGCTGACTGAATTTTGTAACGCGTGTTCGGATTGGTGAATGAATTCAATCCGTTTCAATCCTTCCTGTACCTATAAATAAGCGCAGTTCACTGCATTGATTCACCTATTCTCGTCGCTTCAAGATGTGGACCACAGTTGAGTCATCCACCCTTGTGTCTTCCATGATGTTTAGGACGGACATGCTCATGTATGTCAGGTCCAAGTGGACTGTTGTTGATAGGACAGATACTAGTCAATGGATGAGGAGAGTTTACATAGAAAGACAAGGATGTCTCAAGAGGGTACTTGTGTATGGACCGGCAGTTAGAAGGAGTTTAAGAAGAAGAAGAAGAAGATGTGACAGATGCCATCTATGTTAATATTAATATTAACATAAACCCAAAGGCCCTTTTCAGGGCCAGCCATATTTCTCGAAAAGAGATAGCCTTTCCATTGCCTACCCCTTTTTTAAATTTAAATTTAAATTTACATTTTAAAAAAAAATCCCATATTCAATTCCCCTTGTCCCTAGACAAACCCAAACTCTATTCCCATGTTAATTTCCCCTTGTCGCTAGACAGACCCACACTATAGTTCCATGTTAAATTCCCCTTGTCGCTAGAGTGACCCACGATTTTTCTCCATGTTAATTTCCCTTGTCGCCAGATTGTCCCACGATTTTTCTCCATGTTAATTTTCCATTGTCGCTAGAGTTGCCCAAGGGGTCTTGTAATGCTAATTCCCATTGTCGCTAGGGTGCCCCCATTTACTACTCTTGTGTGTGTAGGTTTCTCAGTCAGAACAGATTCCCGATATAATCATGAAAAATCTTGAGTAAAAAGATGCACATGTTAAAACTGGTATACCGGAAGACCTTGATTATTATTTTAAAATACGACGTTCCCGCAGCGATTTCCCTTCTTTACCTCAGATAATTTTGTAACTAAGGGACCAGGTCTCGTGGATTTAAAAAATAAAATCTGCCTTTCAACACCTGTGAATATGGTAATAGTCTATTTATGTACTGATTGTTGAAGGAGAAAATACATTTAGGAACTGTAAAGAAAAGGTTCACCTTGGTGAAAACGTAATTCATTAATTCCTGAAAATCTATAGTAAAATCCCCACCCACTGATTCACTTCAGCATATGATTTTTGGTGTGTCAATAGTTGTTGTAATATAATGATGGCACTTGGATTGAAATTAAATAAAGGTTTTATCATGTATAATATTTTGCATACACCTAAATATCCCAAGGAGGACCATCTGATACGAGCCAGAGTAGTTTCAAACAAGTCCACAGATTCAAGCTCATACGGTTGCAAAGACAAGCATTTCCTAATTTGCAAACATATCCTCGAGACCTAATATTTCAGAAGTTCGGCAACATGAGTTAATTTGCACGATCAATCAAAAGTTAGGGTGTCGAGGCAATAACACTATATTCTGACATGCAAGATCTGTGTCATTCAATATGGTGACGAAACCACTGATTTCAGAAAGCCAATGAATAATCACTACAGCCATATTTACAACAAAATCAACGCGAACGTCGCCAACCACTACAATTCTAATAGACATTGAGACGAGTCCTTCGAGATATTACCGATTGAATCAAACCTGGGTGGACATACATGGAACGCACACGTAAGGAACAATAGAGGATACTAGGATTGAAAACTCATGGGGAGTTTGGCCTAAATGAAAAATTCTAACCTTCCCGTTGGAGTCTTATCAAAATTACTGTGAGTCATCAGTTTTTCCCCCGACGACAATTTTGCGCAATATTTTTTAAGTGATTACATTTTTTTTATCATTGCATTGTCTTTATTATTATTATTATTATTATTATTATTATTATTATTATTATTGTTGTTGTTGTTGTTGTTGTCCCGATACACAATTATCTTAACATCTTTGCTTCAGAAAGCCCTTGTTTCCTTCCTTTTTTACAACTCAGAATTAGGTCGAAACAAATTGGTTCGCACTGGGACAGACACAATAACCCGCTCCTCTGTTATTTCTGCACAACTTTGTATTGTTTTTATATCTTAATTGAAATTGTCCCTTGTAAGGGTGCAAAATTTTGCAAAGATTTCGTAGTACATTTTGTTGGGATCAGCGTGACACATGCCCATTAAAATTGATGAATTGGCTTGAATCGCCATGGCATAGCAACTGGCAATATTTAATCTATTCTGTTTGGAGCATAGATTGAGTTTTAATTAGGCACCGCTTGTTAAATGTTAGCCCAGACAAGGGATGCGATGTTAACGCGAGGTCATAGTAGTAAATTGTCCAAAGTGGCATGCAGCAGGAGATAATATTTTGGAAATTGTGGTCTATGAGAAAAAGGTGTCATAAGATGATCTTTTCAAAATAGTTATCAATAAAGGCGGATTAAAAGGAGTTTTCTGACTTTATGGGACTGTGGGAATTCTGTTGGGTAAAGAAGTAATCCTGATTGCCTAAGCTAAACGAGCGTGTGTGTTTGTGTTCCCATGTGTAATTGAGGGTTTTAAAATAATCTCCTTCGTGAAATTAACAGGTCTAAGTTCTGAAAGAAGGTAAGACGTTGACTCCGGGAAATAATAAGTACTTCTCAGTAGATTGATTGTCCTAAACGACGAGTGTCGAAAGTTGAGGACAGAGAGAATTCTCTGATGTTAATGCAAGCTAGGGCTCGGAAAAAACACGAGGCTAGTCTCACGTGCACTTAAGGTATATTCATTTTTGTAACTATTGCTGAATTTATTCATTTTAAATCCACTTCAATTGTTCCTTTAGTTCAGAATTATAAGTGCATGTTTTATGAGTCGGGTTGTAAAAATGTCTTATAATATCTCGTTACATGAATATGTCAGGGTTAGAGTTTCGGTGTGTAAAAGAAATCATGTAGTAAAATGTCATTCATTTCTTCTGATGTGGATAGATTTTTTTATGTCTGAAAATCTGTGTCAAGGGTTCCGTAATCAGCAAAGTAACTTAGTAGTACAAGGAGTTAATTCCATTAATTCGTGTGTAATTAAGTTGTGAATTTTCTTCAACAGAGAACCGAGTATCGTTAATTCAACTGGTAATTTAGAGCCACGGCAGAGTGCTATGGTTTATCTAATTAGGGCTAATTATGTCCTGTCCCCGGTAGGAATGTGAGGGCGCTAGAAAATAAATTCACAATCAAAGGGATTGTGTATCAATAACAGGTTGTTTGTGCATTAATTGCGAGTGCACTTAGTTAGTTATGTTGATTCTCGATAGAAGGGATCTGACACAAAAGAGCGTGGGAATATTGTCTGATCCCAGAAGAGAAATCTGGCATGAACTTAGGTTGGGTGCTATAATTTATTTTTTCAAGGGAAAGAAACTAGCTCTACACACCTGACCTCACAGTAAGAAAGAGAGCGCAGTCCACAACTAAGATTTGGTGATCCGAAGAGATAGAGAGAGAAGGAAATGAAACACGTAAACACCAACCGATCACCAACAGTGATTTGGAAAGACCAGACGTACCAGGTGATGTTGTCATGCCGGAAATCTGAGTTCGATCTGTCACTCTCATATGATGAAATTTGTTTTATCAGTAACATAACCGCTAAATGAAATTCACATAATTTTGTAACTGTATTTCTGAGAGAAAACGATTTTTTTTACATGTCACATGTAATTGATTACATTGTTATATATTATATACGAGGGTTAGTACTAGTGTATTCTGTATCTCTGCTTAGTTCTCTGTTATTCCATCCCTTAATTGCATATGTTGGAGAGTCCCCGAGTGGCCGAGTGGTCTAAAGCGCTAACTGCCATTTCACCGCTGTCTGCGTGGGTTCGAGTCTCAGGCTCGGCTAATGTTGATACGTGAGAAAGTTTGCCAGTAGCTTCTCGTGGGTCGGTGGTTCTTTTCGGGGTTTTCCAGGGTTCTTCCTCCACCAGTAATACTGGCTACCATGTATAGCCTATCTTGTGTTGAAAAATGGCGTTAAACCCTACAACAAAAACAACACATTTTATGTTATTATTTACTCAATTCAGGCTCGATCATCTCTTAGACAACAGTAACCTTCAGCCTTAACGAGTAGGGAAGACCTCACACCATCAATCACACACATCCACCCCAAGCACCCCACCCCACCCCTAGTGAATTTAACATGTAGGAGTCCAAAAACGTTTGTACATTTTGTGCTAAGTGTTTTGTTTTGTATATTTAGTATGTTTTCAACACGAAACATCTCTATCATTCATATGTATGTATGTGCAGGTGCTAATATTTAAAAGAAATATCTTGTACTTTTCCCAGACAGCGAAACAACAGCCTTTGGCCTGTTATTTATCTAGACAACATCACAACGGCTCTTGACCTGTTGTTTAGCAATAAAGTCGAAGAGGACTTTGAGTGATGATACCCCATGATGACCTCTTCATACTTCCCGTAGCTTTCATAGGCAGGTACCGATGCATCAGATTACCCTTGTTCACTATAATTACAAAATACTAAATACCTTATCATGATAAAATCTAACTATCACATTGCTTCATATTGTAAAATTCATCGCCTTGAATGCAGCGTGTTTCAAATCTGAAAAATAGATTTAGATTTTAGCATGAGTAGTTTTAATGCGTGTCATAGTCACGCGAGTCTTTACACAAAAAAAAAAAAAAAAAACAGAAATGTTATGCAAGGTATAGTGATTGTCCCACTCTGCCATTCTACGAAATTTATAGTTATTTAATTGGTGCTGTTGTTGTAGGGTCTAACGCCATTTTTCAGCACATGATAGACCATGCATGGCGGCCAGTATAATGGGTGGTGGAAGAACCTGGGAAAACCCGGAAAGAACCACTGACCCATGAGGGGCTACGGGCAAGCTTTCTCACGTACCCACATAAACAGTTATTTAGTACAGCTTCGTGTACAAGTATATTAATACATGGTTTTATATTTGTGTAGTACAGTTTTTATGTACAAATATAGCAATCTAAGGATTTCGTATGTATGTGGTACAGCTTTCTTGTACAATTATACCAGCTCTTGCATTTCATAGTTATGTAGTACAGTTTTCAGGTGCAAATATACCATTCCAGATTTAATAGTTATGTAGGACAACTTTCATGTACGAATATATCAATCCAAGCATTTTATACGTGTGCATAACAGTTTGCATTTATAAATATACCAATCTACAGATTTCATAGTTATGTAGCACAGCTTTAATGTAAAATACACGGATTTCATAGTTATGTAATACAGCTTTCGTACGGATTTCATAGTTATGTAGCACAGCTTTAATGTAGCAATACACGGATTTCATAGTTATGTAGTACAGCTTTCGCACGGATTTCATAGTGATGTAATACAGCTTTCGTATGGACATCATAGTTATGTAGCACAGCTTTAATGTACCAATACACAGATTTCATAGTTATGTAGTACAT
The DNA here is from genome assembly GCA_028554795.2 of Sinohyriopsis cumingii. Classification (NCBI taxonomy): domain Eukaryota; kingdom Metazoa; phylum Mollusca; class Bivalvia; order Unionida; family Unionidae; genus Sinohyriopsis; species Sinohyriopsis cumingii. Next base: position 116,094,152 of record CM068837.1, on the reverse strand, counting down.
CTTTCGTACGGATTTCATAGCTATGTAGTACATCTTTCGTACGGATTTCATAGCTATGTAGTACAGCTTTCGTACGGATTTCATAGCTATGTAGTACAGCTTTCGTACGGATTTCATAGCTATGATAGAAGCTTTCGTACGGATTTCATAGCTATGTAGTACAGCTTTCGTAAGAATTTAATAGTTTTGTAGTAAAGCCTTAAAGTACCAGTATACCAATATACGGATTGCATAGTTATGTAGTACAGCTTTCGTGTATGAATGTATCATCATATCTTTTAACTATACTCAAAAAATATTTATATTCGTCTTATGATAACTAAAGATGTTAAGGACCGTAAACTGTATTGAACTGAATTCAGTCAAACATCTTTTGACAATTAACACGTAACATTTACACTAAATAAGTAAAACATAAAAATCAAATGTATGTCATCACGAAATACGTAGAGTGACAAAATATAATAAGACAGGACAGGGAAAGGATTCATAGCAATACAACACACATTCTTTTGTGTTCTTTACCTTTACTTCTTGACAAAAATATGTGTCGAAGATTTCAACGGGAATTTTTTTATGCTAGTCGCCTCTACCCAAGCATAATTCGCGGAATATGACTAGTGCGAGAAAAGTTCCACTTTATGTTATAATAGCAATTAGCTATATACCTATGCAAGTAATAATGGTTATTATGTAGTATACTTACGTATGTTATAATGCCAATTAGCTAGCAAACCTATCTTTTTTATAATGGCAATTAGGTACTAAACACGGGTATGCTATAATGGCAATTAGGTAGTAAACGAAGTCGTGTTATGATGAAAATTAGCTAATATACCTATATATGTTATAATGGCAATAAGGTAATAAACATACATATGTCATAATGAAAATTAGCTAATATAGCTATGTATGTTATAATGACAATTAGGTAACAAAGATGGGTATGCTATAATGGCAATTAGGTAATAAACCAATATATGCTATAATGACAATTAGCTAATATACATATATATGTTATAATGGCAATAAGGTAACAAAGATGGTTATGTTATAATGGCAATTAGGTAATAAACAAAGGTGTGTTATGATGACAATTAGTTAATATACCTATACATGTTATAATGACAATAAGGTAATAAATCTATATATGTTATAATGAAAATTAGCTAATATACATAGATACATATATATATATATATATATATATATATATATATATATATATATATATATATATATATATATATATGCTGGGTAACCCTGGCTGGTTTATTACTCAAGTGTATCCGAGATTCTGCTTAGCTTACTACTCAGGTGTGTCCGAGCTGCTGGATAACCCTGGCTGGCTTACTACTCAGGTGTGTCAGAGATGCTGGACACACATGAGTAGTAAGCCAGACAGGGTTACTCAGCATCTCGAACACACTTGAATAGTAAGCCAGCCAGGGCGAACAATATTTTCTGACACATTTGGTTAGTAAACTATCCAGCATCTTCGACACAATTTGAATAAGCTGTGTTTGCAAACATTCGATCTGGAATATCTCTTTTCGAAAGTAAGTCGGCCAGGGCTACCTTGCATATCGAACACACTTGATTAGTAAGCCAGGATACCGGTATAGTCACGCTTGAGTAGACTGAATACTAAACACAACATGTATCTTTTTCATAAATTGGATCCAGTATAGCTGAACAATATTCTCGTTATGTCTTTTTCAGTTATGTTGAAGAATTTTCTCTTATTTAAAATAAATATAATTCTGATATTTTGTTTAATGAAACCTAACAAACGATTTTTAGAAGTGATCAATTTAAATCCATCGCACCTGATGCCATCAACTCCTATGCAAAACGTTGATAATTTAATTAGTATTTCATCACACGAAAGCGGTCATGACAAGGTCAGTTCAGTATTTCACCAAATGACAGATGTCATGTCAAGAATGTTCTGCTTATATATTAAAGTGCCTTTAAATCAGGTTATACGCTGTTGATTTGCTAGCATCATGTAAAGTCAAGTACTATATATATATATATATATATATATATATATATATATATATATATATATATATATATATATATATATATATCTTTTGGAATTTTAAATTTTCTTTATCTTCTCTTCCTTCATTTACATATTACACGGCTGCTTACTCGATTTCATTTTCCCTTTTAGTGACAGAAACATATGTAAGAGGGGGGAATTGTTAAGTGTTTGCAGCCAAACTTGCTGCACACGCCCCACTCCACGGTTACAACACATCCTAAAAATAATCTGATCCACTCGTTTTCTTTTAATGGTGTCCTTGTTTTTGGTGTAAATGACTCGTTTGATTTATAATGGGGTGCCATTTTGATCTGCTTGAATCAGTCATGTACCTGTAATATAGCATTCATCGGTAGACACATTTATTCCTGTCTATTATTCTCTTTTGTGCTATAAATACTACACAAGGTAAATGCTACATATATGCTACATACTCGGAGTTTATGTGATGGCTGTGTCTTTTACTGTGTGATTAAAAAAGCATGATAAAATGGGTTGGAAAATATAGTATATATCTCGCCTTCCATGATAGCTGCATTACTTATTGTGGACTAGGACTTGAACATTTTATATCGTGCAGTGAATCTATCCACCCATATATGTATGTATATATCCATCCGTCACCTCATTCAACCATCCTCTTTTACAACCCATCCATAAATTCACTCTTATCATTAGTTTAAGTATGCTTGTTCGTCCTTCAAGCGACTGAATAATGTTTATTTTAGCTTTTCAAACTCCTTGTCTCTTGACATTTAGAATGAACGTATGACAGCTCCGGTAGCCTAAGTGGTTAGAGCGCCCGCCTCGGATACAGGAGGTGTGGTTTCGAACCCATGCAGGGTCATACCAGAGACTTATAAGAATAGTACTTACAGCTGCCTCACGGCATGATGCCCCGGATCTAGACATCCCTATAAACTGCCGCATTGCAGAAATCGTAGGGATATGACAGAAAATTGTGAAAGCTACATTTATAATACACACACACACACACATACACACACACACACATATCATGGATATGAACAAAATCATATTGGCAGGATTCATATATACCAGTATATAAATCCTAAAGACCCAATCAATATGTATACGGGCATTTGATTGGGGCACACGTACCACAGTTTAATTTAATCTACAAACACTTTTGACAAGTATATTTTGATACAGTCATCTGGGCAAATATTTCGTGAGTGATTGTTCCTAGTGACCACCTTATGCTAACATCTGAGCAGTCTGGAGTGCGTTGCATACAATTTCAAAACACTTTATTGAAATACGGTAAATCACTACAAATTTCAATCATTATTTTCAAAATGGAAAACGAATCGGCTACTGCCAAAAGATAAAATGGTGTGGCGTGGGACCCGGCGATTCGATCAAGCACCGTAAGATAAGTAACTCTCAGACTTTAACATGATGCTTATTCACATACACAGAAAGGTATCCATAGAAACATGCGACACAACAGACCTAATACTGTATAGTTATCTTCGATACCCGCATATCAAATGACGGTGAATCATATCTTCCAACGAGAGGGTGAGTCTGCCTATTTAGGATGCATGTAACGTGGTTTTCTTTGGCTAACACTCGCAATCTATGATATTTTATCGGTAAAATAACATAAATAGAGAATTAAATGAATGGCTTAATTCAATTGATTCCTTGACAGTTGTTAAACTTTGCGATTAATTTTAGGGATTTGTGGATTAATGAACACAGCCTTCTTGTTCTATTTCTCTATTTCAAAGTTTCATAATTCATAGTTCATGATAATTCTGCAAGACAGTCTCGATATACATCACTGGCTCCACAGAGTATGGGAATTCGGCATGTTAGAATTTTATGAACTCCAACTTTCCCTCGCTACCTTCAAATATTATATACATATGCCTAATTCTGATGAAATACACCAGACCGTATTTAATATCCTGCAGTATAATTAAAAACTTCAAAACAACTCATTAAGAAAATAAGTCAACATTTCGAGTAAACCTGTAAGACTTAGGACAACTTTGCTCCTTTATCACGATAATCAAATATGACCTCCCATCAAATACGTAATCAAATATGACCTCCCATCAAATACGTAATCAAATATGACCTCCCATCAAATACGTAATCAAATATGACCTCCCTTCAAATACGTAATCAAATATGACCTCCCATCAAATACGTAATCAAATATGACCTCCCATCAAATACGTAATCAAATATGACCTCCCATCAAATACGTAATCAAATATGACCTCCCTTCAAATACGTAATCAAATATGACCTCCCTTCAAATACGTAATCAAATATGACCTCCCATCAAATACGTAATCAAATATGACCTCCCTTCAAATACGTAATCAAATATGACCTCCCTTCAAGTGCGTAATCAAATATGACCTCCCATCAAATACGTAATCAAATATGACCTCCCATCAAATACGTAATCAAATATGACCTCCCATCAAATACGTAATCAAATATGACCTCCCATCAAATACGTAATCAAATATGACCTCCCATCAAATACGTAATCAAATATGACCTCCCATCAAATACGTAATCAAATATGACCTCCCATCAAATACGTAATCAAATATGACCTCCCTTCAAATACGTAATCAAATATGACCTCCCATCAAATACGTAATCAAATATGACCTCCCATCAAATACATTACTCCGGTGCCAGAGGATGCCAGTCCTTATTAACCAGCATATTCTGCTGACTTTAATCATGCCAAATAATCCATATGCTATGTGCATCTGACCAGGCTGAAAATCACATTGAAGTGCTACTGGGAGATATATTCTGGAATGGAGATAACATTAAAGCACTTTCAGGCAACCCGTGGGATAATCTGTAGCTAATTCTACCTACCAGTTTTAAAAGAAGCATGAAGTCATACAAGTCAGCAATTACTTTATACCAAAAGGGAGATTTTAATATATTAAATTTAAAAGCATTGATGTATTTTCATGAATTTGATTGTTTTATGACTGTACCTGTCAGAACACCACCGCTCCGGTGGCCTAGTGGTTACAGAGTCCGCCTCGGATGCGGGAGGTCATGGGTTCGATTCCCGACCGAGTCATACCAAAGACTTACAAAAATGGTACCAACAGCTGCCACGCTTTGGCCCTTAGCATTAAGAGGTTAGTGTTAGGACTGGTCGGCCTGGTGTCAGAATAATGTGACTGGGTGGGACATCATGCAACATGTTTGCGGCATGATGCCCCAGTGCTAGACATTACTATAAACTGCCACATTGCAAACATCGTAGCGATATGACTGAAAAATTGTTAAAGCTATGTTAAAAATCCAAATCATATCACATCACACCAGTCTGAACCATTTTAATTCATAACTGTTTACTGCTTTACATCTATGATATGTTGCATATGGTGATATGGTGTATATGTTGTTATGTTGTCTAAATTTTAGGGGTCGTTTGCTTGACTTGAGAAGTTGTTTGCTGAAACGTGTTTAAACATCTAACAAATCATCATTATAGATTAGATTATTTCAGACGGCATTGTAGTTATCTACGATGAAGAAACGTTTATTTATGATTCTGTCGATATAATTAATTATTGTTGGTTATGATAGATGGGTACAACTGTACTTAATATTAAATGTTAGTGGTTGTAATTCGTGTTAAGTATGATGCTAACTAGCCATTGCATCCATGCGGATTAAAGAATATGTCACACACACAAACACACACACACACACACACACTGAAATTGTCCGAATGATGATATTATTCGCCCCATACTTTCATTGCAATGATTGTAATTGCCCTTACCTACGGAACTGTCAATTTGTATTTGTACTTATTTCATTTGTTGTGAAACATAAAAAGATAACAACAAAGAACAAACAAGGATCAACAATCAAAACGACACAGGAAGACAATTAATTCACTTTCAAAGTCCAATTAGACTTACTAATTAAGGATTCGAGGCACTCATTTTTTAAATATTTTCAGAGGCAATCCGTTTTCTTTACTGAAACAAAACTTGATCTGTCCCTACCCTGAATATTTTACGGAATTTAATTCTAGTATAAAGCCAAAGGACTTGAGGCTAAAAGGTTTTCCTAATGACTTGTGCTTGGCACATTGAAAAGTCCAAAGTGTGTTTACTTTTACTTTAGACCAGGGGGTAAAGATATTGCCAAACGCATCTTTATCAACATGTAAGACAACAAGTACTGTACTTGTTACATTGTTTTTATCATGAAGAAAATTATTTGGGATTTGTATTACACTTTTCTATAATAAAAAATATATAACGAATATGTTATATGTCTAAGAAATTAAGTGGTAAATAGTCCATTATATTAGGATTGCTCCGGTGGCCTAAGTGGTTAACGCGTCCGCCTCGGATACGGAAGGTCGCAGGTTCAAACCCCGGACGAGCCATACCTATGACTTACAAAACTCGTACTAGCAGCTCCCTGGCTTGACGTTCAGCATTAAGAGTTTGGTGTTTGGACTGGTCGGCCTGGTGTGAAGAGAATGTGAATGGGTGGGACATAATGATATATGTCTGCGGTATGATGCCTCAATGCTAGACATCAGTATAAACTGCCGCATTTCAGACATCCTAGCGATATGGCTGGAAAATTGATAAAGGTACGTTAAACATCCAAATCACATACAGAAACACACCATCATGCTAGTTTTGTCACTAACTGGTTTTTAGATGTTTATGTGACAAAGTGTATACTCGTTAGTTGTTTATTTGTACGAGACCTATCCTTTGCCGCACATAGTTATCAGTAAAATCGCAGACTAGGATTTCTAGTGTTTATATGGCACGAAAATGTATAGATATCAGGGTACAAAGACTAGGAAGGGAGGGGCAGAGTGAAGAATGAATTCCTTGTAAGCTGTAATGTATGGTGCTTCACGGCTAATTAACTCAGGAAGTTTACATAGTGCAGCTTTAACTGGAGTAAAGTGTCTTTCTCAGAGACGCACCACGATAGCCGCCCTTGGCGAATCTATTGGCAAGATTTCATTTAAATTGTAACACACTTATAGCCGCACCCGACGAATCTGATGACAGGCATATATTGAAATAGTAACTAACTCATAATTTATAAAAGAAAGAAAAAAGAAAATGTGGCCTGGCGACACAATAATGTTAAAACCGTTATGGCCTTGAAACCTTTATTCGACATGCTTGGTCAAACAGAGTTCTATAAATATAAATATCACAATTCAGTCTAGATTTTCTAATTTTCTTTTTTCCCCAGGTTTGGGTAGATGAGGATATAAAATCGTTCATATGATGATGCAAGGTAAAAGTTGTAACGAGATGGAATAGAAAGTCGCGTTTCCAACGGAGACCGAAACAAGTTCTTATATGTCACGTTTTCCAACAATATTTTATCTTGCAAAACTCAATCTCACATCTAGTCAGAGTCGTATTTAAGGAGTGACCTCTCTGCTGACCAGTAAACCTTTTCGAGCAAGTGCTGTAGTTCGCACCTGCTGCAGATTTTTCCGTTCTCTGTCAACGGTCTTTGCAAAGTATTCACAAAATAATCTATCTTAAAGACCCGTTCTGAAAAATACTGACCGATCCGCGATACAACTGGTGTTATCCGATATATTATTTATCGGCAGTAAAAACAATATAATAATTCAAGTCTTCTACATACATGACATTATAGAATAGAGCAAATCATATCCAACCTAATGCTGAATTAGCAGAAATAGGTATGATATTTATGTGGAATATTCCAACGATTCCATTGTGTCTACCACAAAGAAAAGAAGCTACTTCATCATTCCTAAACGTGTGTCATAATAATAATAATAATAATAGTAATAATAATAAGAAGAAGAAGAAGAAGAAAAAGATTTATATACTTTTCTCTATCGTCAGTAAAAGTTCAAAGATAGAATTCATATAATTATTGTTTATGACTATTACCATTATTATTATCATTATTATTAAAAATCATATTATATAAAACAGAATATGTTCTTCTAGTTATTATACACGTATTGGAAAGATAAAATAACATATTGTGTTTTTGGTACGCATAATACACAAAATGATATTACACGTAAACAGCGTGTATTTTTTGTCCAACCTTTTCGGTCGCATACACCTTAATATTATTCTATTCTGCCATGTAGCTATAATAATCACAGTTTAAAAATAGGAATTTCTAGGCCATGAACGGGCAATAATTTTCGCAAGGTGAGACACTCCACAACTTAGATAAGTTATCATGAACCGCACATTTCATTTATATTATTGAAATTACCTCACAATATATTGTATAAAAAAACCCAGTATGTTCTTTCCACACCAACGTAAATACACTTGATAACAGCTAAATGTTAAGTATTGCCGATAACAGATGACACTCATGTTAGTTTTAATGACAGAATATTGTAGTAATTTCCTCAATTGCCACAAGCCATGGCGGGCCGGATAAAAATATTGGTCATGCCGGATCAGGCCCGCGGACCTTATTTTGTCCAAACATTTTCTAGGAGTCTCTAAAGTTTTACATTAATTTTAAACAGTCTGCCATAATGGCTCATGCTGTATTGCGGACTGATCAACGACTTTCAGCAAGTTTCGGAATGGATGTTGTCAGAAACGGGTCTTGAAATTCGGTTGTATTGCCAATAAGTTATGACCTCCCTAATAAACGACGAGAAAGTAGTGTAAACCATATTTTAGTAATGACATATGCAAATGGAAGACATTAACATACATTTACAACCGGCAGGAAACTAATCGTAGCAAGTCGATTGTGACTATGACAATCTGAATTTTAATAGCAATTCTCTTTCAAATTGTCAAAAATTGTAATACAAAATTTAAAGAGAATGTTCATTTGTTTCTAGAATTCGAGCCACAAAATGTTTTAAATTAATATTTTCGATCAACGCTCGTTAATTCAATTATCATCAAGTTTAATGAAAAGCATTGATTGGGTCTAGTTCCTTCTTCTTCATTTATAATTGCTAACCATTAAAGATGAAGGAATTTGGCTGTGTTGTGCAATCAGATTAAGTTTCCATTTATATAGTACAGTGTCATTTTGCCATCGATACACACTAAATGTATTAGGTAGCAATAATGTTTCGAAAACCATGCATTCCAGTTTGTCATCGTTTCCAGAGAAATCGTCTTCAACACAAATCAAATATATGTCAAGTCTGTAAACGGGCAATCCCCGTACTCTCTTGTAAGAGAGCTTCGATTCGTCACGATGTCGAAGGAAATAAGGAATAGTAACTCAAATATTTATACCACTCTTCTAAAAGCTCGTCAGAGATGAGGGCCTCGTGCGTCTTCCAGATACTCTTCAAATATTTGTTTCTGGACTCTTCATCAAACATTGTCTTGTTGTTTCTAACTAAGATGATTGATTTGACAACCGTACCAACATTAAACGTCAAGACTTGTGTGATTTTTTCAGCTATTGATGAGCAAAACAGGACACTATATTTTTCTTGCTATGAAATTATGACTTTAATATTGTATTGTCCTTTTTCTCTCTCTTTTTTTGTCATATATAGTCTTTGACTGGTTTTGTTCTGGATAAAAAAACACACACCTTCTTCGCCTATCGTAATAACTTTCATCTTTCTTCTAATTCTAATAGTCTAGGAACACGTTTATCAGACTTTATTTACCCTAATATCGTCCGCTAAAGTCTGTGGCAATTTCGGAATTTCGGCACTACTTGTAGCTGCATCTATGTTAGTGTTATTGGAATTGGTTCCCTTGATTAAGGCTATTTATAAAGGCAGTTTCATAAATGCAGATTTACCGATACCTCCAACACGGTCTGGGGTTGAGGCATTAATAAATGTGTGATGTATGCCTCTTATCTAGTGATACTTTTTTGGCTTGGTATCCCATTTCGATGAAACCATTATGAACGCTAACTTAATCATTTGATCCACCGCTTCTAAATTTAAAAACGTTTCAATCTAACAGTGACCAAACTTTCTATATGTCGCCTAGACATGTTAGTTGTTAAAATTTTTTATAGGGCTTTCATAATGTACACTATGTATTAGGTTTATTTGATTGTTAGGACGTAGGAAAATTATGCGACTTATTTTGATTTGACCTATTGCACATGGGGCTTACATTATTGGCATTTTTTTATTTATCAGTTATCACAAATGGACTAAATTTGACCAAGTACGGGCTGGCGTTTTAGGGCTATTGTGCGCTTGCACCTGCTGCCGGATACCTTCCCTCCTTTGCCTCTGCCGGACCTCCTGTACCATGACGGAGACGTGGAACCATTCCCATCCGTCAAATCCAGGTGTCTCGATGTGAAGTCATCACGTTACATACTTCTTGGATCGACACCTGGAGCAGTCGATAACTGACTAACTCCAACTCTCTTTTTACCATGAGGGCGTGTTGTTGGGTCTATTCCCACTCATGAAAGCCCTACATTCAGGTCGTTAGGGACATTTTAGTCCCACGACCTGATGGCTAATTTAGCAGTGCTCTTTGAGCACATAAACACCTTGGGATGAGGCTCTAATTCCTTCCCCCATGTCCAATTATCAGTCCGCTTTGCGGACATAAACAAGTGGCACTTGTACACTTGTACGCACCCACTATAATCCAACTAAACAAACAGTTTAGCTTCTATGCAGCAGGTCACAACACATGGCCAATTGATGGCTTAGTGATCGGATGTGGATAGCTGATCACCGATTATCAGGCACTACACATATTGTGTGGTTGATATGAAGTGTGTGTGTGTGTGTCTGTGTGTGTGTGTTTAAACATTCAGCATAATGTTTCTTTCCCGCATACCCCACGAGTATCCCACGTATTGTGAGGTCAACAAGTTCTAACAATGTAACCTCAATATCAAATTCCAGTAGACCTATCAAGTGTCTCACAATGTAAACCTACGGCGTAATGATCATTTCCGTTTAGCCTTACACCGTCCCACATTAGTACTAACGTATTTTCTATAATTTTATTTCAAAAATCTTCCCCATTTATTGGATGAGAACGCTTTAAAGAAAATAACATTAAACCAGACTTACAATTTCTTGCAGAAAATTGTCAGCAGTGTTAAGTAAAAAATTATAAAGTTATTGCCTTTGTTGGCCGACTTTGAATCAAATCACACTTCTGACCGAGACTGAACGTAATATGTCAAAATTAATTTGCTATCCTGTCAAAATTAACTTGCTAATATGTCAAAATTAATTTGCTATCCTGTCTAAAGGACAGTAGCTATCAGATCTTCTTTCTTTTCCAAAAGTCAGAAGAAGTTCCTTCCAGACCCAATAGAATATCAGATATATGGAACTCTGAATTGCAGAATATCAGATATCTGAAACTCTGAATTGCATAATATCAGATATATGGAACTCTGAATTGCAGAATATGGACATAGTACACAATTAATTTTACTATATGTTCTCTACATTTGTTTCTCAGTACTGACCTTTCCACTGTGTGACAATCAATGCAAATCATATGTTAATCTAAAATACCTTCAAAGATGACTTCACGGTGAAGTTCTTGTCAAAGGTTGACCTGCTCTTTTTTTAGATCATTGACTCTCAACATAACAGCATGTAACCAGAACACGTATTTCACTTCCGGATCATCACCAAGGCCTTATTACTCACTGTGCACTGTCGCCAAAATACATACAGACAACAACACCCTGAGCTCATATTATCAAGAATAAACAGTTACCTTTAAATCCCTACCAAAACTGCATAAATAAAACTCTTCTATCACCATCAAAATGAGAGAGGAAAAAATGTTCTAAAAATAGACTAGAACTACATTCGTGGGTACTGAACTGGAAGTATTAATTGTGATGTAATTCCTGACAGGCTCCATGTTTTACACCAATTTTAGTCAAACTTTTATATTTGCATGCTATACCTATTTCAACTTTATACATGAAGTCTTTTTGAATTTCCTTGCAAGGAAAACATGTGACACCTGTCAGAAAGTATGTAGTGCTGGTGTTCCACAGGGTGCAAGTTCTGGTCCAAGTGCTCTTGAGAAACCAAAACTAAATTTGCTATATCTTCCTTAATTATAGGAATTTTTCAATGCAGTAAAAACCTAATTGTGATACAAGATAAGCCCTGTCTGAAAATATGTTTGAAAATTACAAATATTGATAAATTCAGTTTTAATGGCAAATTAAATAAACATTTAAATTTTAAAAACTAAATTTTATTGAAAACTTAAATTTTCATACAAGTTTTAAAACACAGTTTGACAAATTTTAGACAGAAAAGTTGACTAATGAATGATATTTAAAACAAATGGTAGTTTGGGTCTGTATAACTGATAACATTTTCCCCAGGGGTAGTGAAGCATCATAGCTCATAGTGATTTTGGCAGCAAACCGCAATATGCCTGTCCAGATGCATATAGGTGTACACACTAAAGAAACACTGACAGGTGCTATGTTCCACATTTATTGTGTCAGGTACTTAGGCAGTTGTTTCCATAACTAATAGCACATTCAGATTTAAAGTTCTAATGGGACCACTACCATGTTTTATAGCAAAAATGCATTCCATTTCAATGTCGATAACAACAAAAGGTGGCAATGGGATAGGAAAATAGTTTCTAGGGAGGTTCTACCTTACTGAAAAATGGTGCTGATCTCTCTCATGAAAACCTAAGCCATGTCTTTGAGGTGCCATGTATCAGTGTGGTGATATGAACTAATCTTGGTCACTTATGGCAGTACACTGCACATGCCCTTATGAAACCATGCTATTACCACCAGACTACTCAGGAGAGCTTCCAAGCTAATCCAACTCTAACACTTTGTTCCAGATACCAGGCTAGACCTGAAAAGATACAATATGTTTCACTTAATTCTAGAAAACAGTAAGATCTATGTAAATGAAGTTAAAATGTGTTAGATATGGTGATTTCAAATTAACATAAAGGTTGCAAGCATGGGGGAAAATATTAAACTTGACAGAGTGACACTCAGAAATGTGAAGCAATGGCCATGTATTAAAGTGTTAAATTCATCCTAAAAGTATATGAGGTTTCTAGAAGCACATTTAGCCATTTACAAGTTAAATAACTAATCAGGTAGACTATGTATCATAAAGTTTAAGGCAATGTTGGGGCGGTGAGGTTTGATCATTGGTGTAAACATTATTACATACCAGTATACAGGAAAGTCAAGTGACAATATACTAAATTAGAATGTGTTACTATAAGCATTCTTATTCATGAGGGAAATAACAATTTTGGATATTGCAAGTGAATACAGCCAAATGTGGTCATAAAAATCAACTATAAGTACCAATAAATCCTATATCATCAGCTAAATGTGAAATTCTCATCCCCAAAACTTGTAAACAAGGATGGAAATTTGCATATGTGGGACATATACAATGTACTTGTTAAGATCAAATGTGCAAACATAATTCAAATTATCTATTTGAACATTTATATGGTATTTTGAAGAGTGTTGGTTACCAATTATTAAGCTCATTGATTGAATGGAATCAGATATCAGCTGATGTTTCAATACCGCACTCTGTCAAAGTACTAAATTGAAATATGTTACCATACATAGGCATATTCATGATGAAAATAACATTTTGGGATATTTTCAGTGCACATAGCCATAAATGTGCTTTACAGGTTCACTATAGGTACAATGTCAGCCTATATGATGTACTGAATGTGAACTTTTGATCCCAAACATTCTAAAATGGATGGATATTTGTACATGTGGGATATGTAACCATGTACAAAGTTAAATTCAAATAATTTGTTTGAATGCTTCTTATGTAATCTTTAGAGTGTCAATTAACAAATAGTATTAGTAATTAATAATGCATAAATCAAGATGGATCATTAGAATTCCCATAACATCATATAGGCCACAATGCCGCACTACACCAAACAATATCTTAACCTAACTGAACAATAAAATGGAATGCATTTTGTATTCAACTTACATCATTTTGCTTTTTTCTTACATCCAAGGATAAATATACCTGGGGGAAGCATATTTTATCCCTTTGACCTGTATTTCATTCTCAGACAGTTTAAAATGATTTAGTAGAGAACTTGAGTAGGTTCTAGTATAAAGTTTTCATCGCTGTCCTCTCACTAAATACCTTATAACTATGTTTATAAACAATTACTGAAGGCTATACAAGCAGATGTTTGTTACTCAGGAAGTGACCCCATCATAAACACATAAATTAACTGATTGGACCCCTAATAAATAGTCTGAATGGCCAATACAAATTATAATTTTGTCTTCATGTATTTTTAATGAAGGTCTCATTTTGACTACAAAGATATTTTCTCTGACAAAATGTGACAAAAATCCAACATTGGAGCTTTTATATGGTGTAGGAATACATACATGCTGATAACATTTAATATGATTCCCAAAAATATTATATATGTGTATTTTAGGGGTTTTTTAATTTTTTTTTTTAATTTTTTTTAAATTTTATTAAAATTTTTAAAATAAAAATTAATTTTTTACTTTTAATTTCATTCTTATATTTTAAAAGTCAATATACATGACATATTAAAATTTCATGTGTCTATCTTTAATAATAAAGATTTTATACCAATTTAAACTTTGTTCAAATACTGCCCTTACAGGACATAGTACACAATTAATTTTACTATATGTTCTCTACATTTGTTTCTCAGTACTGACCTTTCCACTGTGTGACAATCAATGCAAATCATATGTTAATCTAAAATGCCTTCAAAGATGACTTCACGGTGAAGTTCTTGTCAAAGGTTGACCTGCTCTTTTTTTAGATCATTGACTCTCAACATAACAGCATGTAACCAGAACACGTATTTCACTTCCGGATCATCACCAAGGCCTTATTACTCACTGTGCACTGTCGCCAAAATACATACAGACAACAACACCCTGAGCTCATATTATCAAGAATAAACAGTTACCTTTAAATCCCTACCAAAACTGCATAAATAAAACTCTTCTATCACCATCAAAATGAGAGAGGAAAAAATGTTCTAAAAATAGACTAGAACTACATTCGTGGGTACTGAACTGGAAGTATTAATTGTGATGTAATTCCTGACAGGCTCCATGTTTTACACCAATTTTAGTCAAACTTTTATATTTGCATGCTATACCTATTTCAACTTTATACATGAAGTCTTTTTGAATTTCCTTGCAAGGAAAACATGTGACACCTGTCAGAAAGTATGTAGTGCTGGTGTTCCACAGGGTGCAAGTTCTGGTCCAAGTGCTCTTGAGAAACCAAAACTAAATTTGCTATATCTTCCTTAATTATAGGAATTTTTCAATGCAGTAAAAACCTAATTGTGATACAAGATAAGCCCTGTCTGAAAATATGTTTGAAAATTACAAATATTGATAAATTCAGTTTTAATGGCAAATTAAATAAACATTTAAATTTTAAAAACTAAATTTTATTGAAAACTTAAATTTTCATACAAGTTTTAAAACACAGTTTGACAAATTTTAGACAGAAAAGTTGACTAATGAATGATATTTAAAACAAATGGTAGTTTGGGTCTGTATAACTGATAACATTTTCCCCAGGGGTAGTGAAGCATCATAGCTCATAGTGATTTTGGCAGCAAACCGCAATATGCCTGTCCAGATGCATATAGGTGTACACACTAAAGAAACACTGACAGGTGCTATGTTCCACATTTATTGTGTCAGGTACTTAGGCAGTTGTTTCCATAACTAATAGCACATTCAGATTTAAAGTTCTAATGGGACCACTACCATGT
Organism: Sinohyriopsis cumingii; assembly: GCA_028554795.2. NCBI lineage: Eukaryota > Metazoa > Mollusca > Bivalvia > Unionida > Unionidae > Sinohyriopsis > Sinohyriopsis cumingii. The sequence continues at coordinate 116,078,309 of CM068837.1, read as the reverse complement.
TTTATAGCAAAAATGCATTCCATTTCAATGTCGATAACAACAAAAGGTGGCAATGGGATAGGAAAATAGTTTCTAGGGAGGTTCTACCTTACTGAAAAATGGTGCTGATCTCTCTCATGAAAACCTAAGCCATGTCTTTGAGGTGCCATGTATCAGTGTGGTGATATGAACTAATCTTGGTCACTTATGGCAGTACACTGCACATGCCCTTATGAAACCATGCTATTACCACCAGACTACTCAGGAGAGCTTCCAAGCTAATCCAACTCTAACACTTTGTTCCAGATACCAGGCTAGACCTGAAAAGATACAATATGTTTCACTTAATTCTAGAAAACAGTAAGATCTATGTAAATGAAGTTAAAATGTGTTAGATATGGTGATTTCAAATTAACATAAAGGTTGCAAGCATGGGGGAAAATATTAAACTTGACAGAGTGACACTCAGAAATGTGAAGCAATGGCCATGTATTAAAGTGTTAAATTCATCCTAAAAGTATATGAGGTTTCTAGAAGCACATTTAGCCATTTACAAGTTAAATAACTAATCAGGTAGACTATGTATCATAAAGTTTAAGGCAATGTTGGGGCGGTGAGGTTTGATCATTGGTGTAAACATTATTACATACCAGTATACAGGAAAGTCAAGTGACAATATACTAAATTAGAATGTGTTACTATAAGCATTCTTATTCATGAGGGAAATAACAATTTTGGATATTGCAAGTGAATACAGCCAAATGTGGTCATAAAAATCAACTATAAGTACCAATAAATCCTATATCATCAGCTAAATGTGAAATTCTCATCCCCAAAACTTGTAAACAAGGATGGAAATTTGCATATGTGGGACATATACAATGTACTTGTTAAGATCAAATGTGCAAACATAATTCAAATTATCTATTTGAACATTTATATGGTATTTTGAAGAGTGTTGGTTACCAATTATTAAGCTCATTGATTGAATGGAATCAGATATCAGCTGATGTTTCAATACCGCACTCTGTCAAAGTACTAAATTGAAATATGTTACCATACATAGGCATATTCATGATGAAAATAACATTTTGGGATATTTTCAGTGCACATAGCCATAAATGTGCTTTACAGGTTCACTATAGGTACAATGTCAGCCTATATGATGTACTGAATGTGAACTTTTGATCCCAAACATTCTAAAATGGATGGATATTTGTACATGTGGGATATGTAACCATGTACAAAGTTAAATTCAAATAATTTGTTTGAATGCTTCTTATGTAATCTTTAGAGTGTCAATTAACAAATAGTATTAGTAATTAATAATGCATAAATCAAGATGGATCATTAGAATTCCCATAACATCATATAGGCCACAATGCCGCACTACACCAAACAATATCTTAACCTAACTGAACAATAAAATGGAATGCATTTTGTATTCAACTTACATCATTTTGCTTTTTTCTTACATCCAAGGATAAATATACCTGGGGGAAGCATATTTTATCCCTTTGACCTGTATTTCATTCTCAGACAGTTTAAAATGATTTAGTAGAGAACTTGAGTAGGTTCTAGTATAAAGTTTTCATCGCTGTCCTCTCACTAAATACCTTATAACTATGTTTATAAACAATTACTGAAGGCTATACAAGCAGATGTTTGTTACTCAGGAAGTGACCCCATCATAAACACATAAATTAACTGATTGGACCCCTAATAAATAGTCTGAATGGCCAATACAAATTATAATTTTGTCTTCATGTATTTTTAATGAAGGTCTCATTTTGACTACAAAGATATTTTCTCTGACAAAATGTGACAAAAATCCAACATTGGAGCTTTTATATGGTGTAGGAATACATACATGCTGATAACATTTAATATGATTCCCAAAAATATTATATATGTGTATTTTAGGGGTTTTTTAATTTTTTTTTTTAATTTTTTTTAAATTTTATTAAAATTTTTAAAATAAAAATTAATTTTTTACTTTTAATTTCATTCTTATATTTTAAAAGTCAATATACATGACATATTAAAATTTCATGTGTCTATCTTTAATAATAAAGATTTTATACCAATTTAAACTTTGTTCAAATACTGCCCTTACAGGACATAGTACACAATTAATTTTACTATATGTTCTCTACATTTGTTTCTCAGTACTGACCTTTCCACTGTGTGACAATCAATGCAAATCATATGTTAATCTAAAATGCCTTCAAAGATGACTTCACGGTGAAGTTCTTGTCAAAGGTTGACCTGCTCTTTTTTTAGATCATTGACTCTCAACATAACAGCATGTAACCAGAACACGTATTTCACTTCCGGATCATCACCAAGGCCTTATTACTCACTGTGCACTGTCGCCAAAATACATACAGACAACAACACCCTGAGCTCATATTATCAAGAATAAACAGTTACCTTTAAATCCCTACCAAAACTGCATAAATAAAACTCTTCTATCACCATCAAAATGAGAGAGGAAAAAATGTTCTAAAAATAGACTAGAACTACATTCGTGGGTACTGAACTGGAAGTATTAATTGTGATGTAATTCCTGACAGGCTCCATGTTTTACACCAATTTTAGTCAAACTTTTATATTTGCATGCTATACCTATTTCAACTTTATACATGAAGTCTTTTTGAATTTCCTTGCAAGGAAAACATGTGACACCTGTCAGAAAGTATGTAGTGCTGGTGTTCCACAGGGTGCAAGTTCTGGTCCAAGTGCTCTTGAGAAACCAAAACTAAATTTGCTATATCTTCCTTAATTATAGGAATTTTTCAATGCAGTAAAAACCTAATTGTGATACAAGATAAGCCCTGTCTGAAAATATGTTTGAAAATTACAAATATTGATAAATTCAGTTTTAATGGCAAATTAAATAAACATTTAAATTTTAAAAACTAAATTTTATTGAAAACTTAAATTTTCATACAAGTTTTAAAACACAGTTTGACAAATTTTAGACAGAAAAGTTGACTAATGAATGATATTTAAAACAAATGGTAGTTTGGGTCTGTATAACTGATAACATTTTCCCCAGGGGTAGTGAAGCATCATAGCTCATAGTGATTTTGGCAGCAAACCGCAATATGCCTGTCCAGATGCATATAGGTGTACACACTAAAGAAACACTGACAGGTGCTATGTTCCACATTTATTGTGTCAGGTACTTAGGCAGTTGTTTCCATAACTAATAGCACATTCAGATTTAAAGTTCTAATGGGACCACTACCATGTTTTATAGCAAAAATGCATTCCATTTCAATGTCGATAACAACAAAAGGTGGCAATGGGATAGGAAAATAGTTTCTAGGGAGGTTCTACCTTACTGAAAAATGGTGCTGATCTCTCTCATGAAAACCTAAGCCATGTCTTTGAGGTGCCATGTATCAGTGTGGTGATATGAACTAATCTTGGTCACTTATGGCAGTACACTGCACATGCCCTTATGAAACCATGCTATTACCACCAGACTACTCAGGAGAGCTTCCAAGCTAATCCAACTCTAACACTTTGTTCCAGATACCAGGCTAGACCTGAAAAGATACAATATGTTTCACTTAATTCTAGAAAACAGTAAGATCTATGTAAATGAAGTTAAAATGTGTTAGATATGGTGATTTCAAATTAACATAAAGGTTGCAAGCATGGGGGAAAATATTAAACTTGACAGAGTGACACTCAGAAATGTGAAGCAATGGCCATGTATTAAAGTGTTAAATTCATCCTAAAAGTATATGAGGTTTCTAGAAGCACATTTAGCCATTTACAAGTTAAATAACTAATCAGGTAGACTATGTATCATAAAGTTTAAGGCAATGTTGGGGCGGTGAGGTTTGATCATTGGTGTAAACATTATTACATACCAGTATACAGGAAAGTCAAGTGACAATATACTAAATTAGAATGTGTTACTATAAGCATTCTTATTCATGAGGGAAATAACAATTTTGGATATTGCAAGTGAATACAGCCAAATGTGGTCATAAAAATCAACTATAAGTACCAATAAATCCTATATCATCAGCTAAATGTGAAATTCTCATCCCCAAAACTTGTAAACAAGGATGGAAATTTGCATATGTGGGACATATACAATGTACTTGTTAAGATCAAATGTGCAAACATAATTCAAATTATCTATTTGAACATTTATATGGTATTTTGAAGAGTGTTGGTTACCAATTATTAAGCTCATTGATTGAATGGAATCAGATATCAGCTGATGTTTCAATACCGCACTCTGTCAAAGTACTAAATTGAAATATGTTACCATACATAGGCATATTCATGATGAAAATAACATTTTGGGATATTTTCAGTGCACATAGCCATAAATGTGCTTTACAGGTTCACTATAGGTACAATGTCAGCCTATATGATGTACTGAATGTGAACTTTTGATCCCAAACATTCTAAAATGGATGGATATTTGTACATGTGGGATATGTAACCATGTACAAAGTTAAATTCAAATAATTTGTTTGAATGCTTCTTATGTAATCTTTAGAGTGTCAATTAACAAATAGTATTAGTAATTAATAATGCATAAATCAAGATGGATCATTAGAATTCCCATAACATCATATAGGCCACAATGCCGCACTACACCAAACAATATCTTAACCTAACTGAACAATAAAATGGAATGCATTTTGTATTCAACTTACATCATTTTGCTTTTTTCTTACATCCAAGGATAAATATACCTGGGGGAAGCATATTTTATCCCTTTGACCTGTATTTCATTCTCAGACAGTTTAAAATGATTTAGTAGAGAACTTGAGTAGGTTCTAGTATAAAGTTTTCATCGCTGTCCTCTCACTAAATACCTTATAACTATGTTTATAAACAATTACTGAAGGCTATACAAGCAGATGTTTGTTACTCAGGAAGTGACCCCATCATAAACACATAAATTAACTGATTGGACCCCTAATAAATAGTCTGAATGGCCAATACAAATTATAATTTTGTCTTCATGTATTTTTAATGAAGGTCTCATTTTGACTACAAAGATATTTTCTCTGACAAAATGTGACAAAAATCCAACATTGGAGCTTTTATATGGTGTAGGAATACATACATGCTGATAACATTTAATATGATTCCCAAAAATATTATATATGTGTATTTTAGGGGTTTTTTAATTTTTTTTTTTAATTTTTTTTAAATTTTATTAAAATTTTTAAAATAAAAATTAATTTTTTACTTTTAATTTCATTCTTATATTTTAAAAGTCAATATACATGACATATTAAAATTTCATGTGTCTATCTTTAATAATAAAGATTTTATACCAATTTAAACTTTGTTCAAATACTGCCCTTACAGGACATAGTACACAATTAATTTTACTATATGTTCTCTACATTTGTTTCTCAGTACTGACCTTTCCACTGTGTGACAATCAATGCAAATCATATGTTAATCTAAAATGCCTTCAAAGATGACTTCACGGTGAAGTTCTTGTCAAAGGTTGACCTGCTCTTTTTTTAGATCATTGACTCTCAACATAACAGCATGTAACCAGAACACGTATTTCACTTCCGGATCATCACCAAGGCCTTATTACTCACTGTGCACTGTCGCCAAAATACATACAGACAACAACACCCTGAGCTCATATTATCAAGAATAAACAGTTACCTTTAAATCCCTACCAAAACTGCATAAATAAAACTCTTCTATCACCATCAAAATGAGAGAGGAAAAAATGTTCTAAAAATAGACTAGAACTACATTCGTGGGTACTGAACTGGAAGTATTAATTGTGATGTAATTCCTGACAGGCTCCATGTTTTACACCAATTTTAGTCAAACTTTTATATTTGCATGCTATACCTATTTCAACTTTATACATGAAGTCTTTTTGAATTTCCTTGCAAGGAAAACATGTGACACCTGTCAGAAAGTATGTAGTGCTGGTGTTCCACAGGGTGCAAGTTCTGGTCCAAGTGCTCTTGAGAAACCAAAACTAAATTTGCTATATCTTCCTTAATTATAGGAATTTTTCAATGCAGTAAAAACCTAATTGTGATACAAGATAAGCCCTGTCTGAAAATATGTTTGAAAATTACAAATATTGATAAATTCAGTTTTAATGGCAAATTAAATAAACATTTAAATTTTAAAAACTAAATTTTATTGAAAACTTAAATTTTCATACAAGTTTTAAAACACAGTTTGACAAATTTTAGACAGAAAAGTTGACTAATGAATGATATTTAAAACAAATGGTAGTTTGGGTCTGTATAACTGATAACATTTTCCCCAGGGGTAGTGAAGCATCATAGCTCATAGTGATTTTGGCAGCAAACCGCAATATGCCTGTCCAGATGCATATAGGTGTACACACTAAAGAAACACTGACAGGTGCTATGTTCCACATTTATTGTGTCAGGTACTTAGGCAGTTGTTTCCATAACTAATAGCACATTCAGATTTAAAGTTCTAATGGGACCACTACCATGTTTTATAGCAAAAATGCATTCCATTTCAATGTCGATAACAACAAAAGGTGGCAATGGGATAGGAAAATAGTTTCTAGGGAGGTTCTACCTTACTGAAAAATGGTGCTGATCTCTCTCATGAAAACCTAAGCCATGTCTTTGAGGTGCCATGTATCAGTGTGGTGATATGAACTAATCTTGGTCACTTATGGCAGTACACTGCACATGCCCTTATGAAACCATGCTATTACCACCAGACTACTCAGGAGAGCTTCCAAGCTAATCCAACTCTAACACTTTGTTCCAGATACCAGGCTAGACCTGAAAAGATACAATATGTTTCACTTAATTCTAGAAAACAGTAAGATCTATGTAAATGAAGTTAAAATGTGTTAGATATGGTGATTTCAAATTAACATAAAGGTTGCAAGCATGGGGGAAAATATTAAACTTGACAGAGTGACACTCAGAAATGTGAAGCAATGGCCATGTATTAAAGTGTTAAATTCATCCTAAAAGTATATGAGGTTTCTAGAAGCACATTTAGCCATTTACAAGTTAAATAACTAATCAGGTAGACTATGTATCATAAAGTTTAAGGCAATGTTGGGGCGGTGAGGTTTGATCATTGGTGTAAACATTATTACATACCAGTATACAGGAAAGTCAAGTGACAATATACTAAATTAGAATGTGTTACTATAAGCATTCTTATTCATGAGGGAAATAACAATTTTGGATATTGCAAGTGAATACAGCCAAATGTGGTCATAAAAATCAACTATAAGTACCAATAAATCCTATATCATCAGCTAAATGTGAAATTCTCATCCCCAAAACTTGTAAACAAGGATGGAAATTTGCATATGTGGGACATATACAATGTACTTGTTAAGATCAAATGTGCAAACATAATTCAAATTATCTATTTGAACATTTATATGGTATTTTGAAGAGTGTTGGTTACCAATTATTAAGCTCATTGATTGAATGGAATCAGATATCAGCTGATGTTTCAATACCGCACTCTGTCAAAGTACTAAATTGAAATATGTTACCATACATAGGCATATTCATGATGAAAATAACATTTTGGGATATTTTCAGTGCACATAGCCATAAATGTGCTTTACAGGTTCACTATAGGTACAATGTCAGCCTATATGATGTACTGAATGTGAACTTTTGATCCCAAACATTCTAAAATGGATGGATATTTGTACATGTGGGATATGTAACCATGTACAAAGTTAAATTCAAATAATTTGTTTGAATGCTTCTTATGTAATCTTTAGAGTGTCAATTAACAAATAGTATTAGTAATTAATAATGCATAAATCAAGATGGATCATTAGAATTCCCATAACATCATATAGGCCACAATGCCGCACTACACCAAACAATATCTTAACCTAACTGAACAATAAAATGGAATGCATTTTGTATTCAACTTACATCATTTTGCTTTTTTCTTACATCCAAGGATAAATATACCTGGGGGAAGCATATTTTATCCCTTTGACCTGTATTTCATTCTCAGACAGTTTAAAATGATTTAGTAGAGAACTTGAGTAGGTTCTAGTATAAAGTTTTCATCGCTGTCCTCTCACTAAATACCTTATAACTATGTTTATAAACAATTACTGAAGGCTATACAAGCAGATGTTTGTTACTCAGGAAGTGACCCCATCATAAACACATAAATTAACTGATTGGACCCCTAATAAATAGTCTGAATGGCCAATACAAATTATAATTTTGTCTTCATGTATTTTTAATGAAGGTCTCATTTTGACTACAAAGATATTTTCTCTGACAAAATGTGACAAAAATCCAACATTGGAGCTTTTATATGGTGTAGGAATACATACATGCTGATAACATTTAATATGATTCCCAAAAATATTATATATGTGTATTTTAGGGGTTTTTTAATTTTTTTTTTTAATTTTTTTTAAATTTTATTAAAATTTTTAAAATAAAAATTAATTTTTTACTTTTAATTTCATTCTTATATTTTAAAAGTCAATATACATGACATATTAAAATTTCATGTGTCTATCTTTAATAATAAAGATTTTATACCAATTTAAACTTTGTTCAAATACTGCCCTTACAGGACATAGTACACAATTAATTTTACTATATGTTCTCTACATTTGTTTCTCAGTACTGACCTTTCCACTGTGTGACAATCAATGCAAATCATATGTTAATCTAAAATGCCTTCAAAGATGACTTCACGGTGAAGTTCTTGTCAAAGGTTGACCTGCTCTTTTTTTAGATCATTGACTCTCAACATAACAGCATGTAACCAGAACACGTATTTCACTTCCGGATCATCACCAAGGCCTTATTACTCACTGTGCACTGTCGCCAAAATACATACAGACAACAACACCCTGAGCTCATATTATCAAGAATAAACAGTTACCTTTAAATCCCTACCAAAACTGCATAAATAAAACTCTTCTATCACCATCAAAATGAGAGAGGAAAAAATGTTCTAAAAATAGACTAGAACTACATTCGTGGGTACTGAACTGGAAGTATTAATTGTGATGTAATTCCTGACAGGCTCCATGTTTTACACCAATTTTAGTCAAACTTTTATATTTGCATGCTATACCTATTTCAACTTTATACATGAAGTCTTTTTGAATTTCCTTGCAAGGAAAACATGTGACACCTGTCAGAAAGTATGTAGTGCTGGTGTTCCACAGGGTGCAAGTTCTGGTCCAAGTGCTCTTGAGAAACCAAAACTAAATTTGCTATATCTTCCTTAATTATAGGAATTTTTCAATGCAGTAAAAACCTAATTGTGATACAAGATAAGCCCTGTCTGAAAATATGTTTGAAAATTACAAATATTGATAAATTCAGTTTTAATGGCAAATTAAATAAACATTTAAATTTTAAAAACTAAATTTTATTGAAAACTTAAATTTTCATACAAGTTTTAAAACACAGTTTGACAAATTTTAGACAGAAAAGTTGACTAATGAATGATATTTAAAACAAATGGTAGTTTGGGTCTGTATAACTGATAACATTTTCCCCAGGGGTAGTGAAGCATCATAGCTCATAGTGATTTTGGCAGCAAACCGCAATATGCCTGTCCAGATGCATATAGGTGTACACACTAAAGAAACACTGACAGGTGCTATGTTCCACATTTATTGTGTCAGGTACTTAGGCAGTTGTTTCCATAACTAATAGCACATTCAGATTTAAAGTTCTAATGGGACCACTACCATGTTTTATAGCAAAAATGCATTCCATTTCAATGTCGATAACAACAAAAGGTGGCAATGGGATAGGAAAATAGTTTCTAGGGAGGTTCTACCTTACTGAAAAATGGTGCTGATCTCTCTCATGAAAACCTAAGCCATGTCTTTGAGGTGCCATGTATCAGTGTGGTGATATGAACTAATCTTGGTCACTTATGGCAGTACACTGCACATGCCCTTATGAAACCATGCTATTACCACCAGACTACTCAGGAGAGCTTCCAAGCTAATCCAACTCTAACACTTTGTTCCAGATACCAGGCTAGACCTGAAAAGATACAATATGTTTCACTTAATTCTAGAAAACAGTAAGATCTATGTAAATGAAGTTAAAATGTGTTAGATATGGTGATTTCAAATTAACATAAAGGTTGCAAGCATGGGGGAAAATATTAAACTTGACAGAGTGACACTCAGAAATGTGAAGCAATGGCCATGTATTAAAGTGTTAAATTCATCCTAAAAGTATATGAGGTTTCTAGAAGCACATTTAGCCATTTACAAGTTAAATAACTAATCAGGTAGACTATGTATCATAAAGTTTAAGGCAATGTTGGGGCGGTGAGGTTTGATCATTGGTGTAAACATTATTACATACCAGTATACAGGAAAGTCAAGTGACAATATACTAAATTAGAATGTGTTACTATAAGCATTCTTATTCATGAGGGAAATAACAATTTTGGATATTGCAAGTGAATACAGCCAAATGTGGTCATAAAAATCAACTATAAGTACCAATAAATCCTATATCATCAGCTAAATGTGAAATTCTCATCCCCAAAACTTGTAAACAAGGATGGAAATTTGCATATGTGGGACATATACAATGTACTTGTTAAGATCAAATGTGCAAACATAATTCAAATTATCTATTTGAACATTTATATGGTATTTTGAAGAGTGTTGGTTACCAATTATTAAGCTCATTGATTGAATGGAATCAGATATCAGCTGATGTTTCAATACCGCACTCTGTCAAAGTACTAAATTGAAATATGTTACCATACATAGGCATATTCATGATGAAAATAACATTTTGGGATATTTTCAGTGCACATAGCCATAAATGTGCTTTACAGGTTCACTATAGGTACAATGTCAGCCTATATGATGTACTGAATGTGAACTTTTGATCCCAAACATTCTAAAATGGATGGATATTTGTACATGTGGGATATGTAACCATGTACAAAGTTAAATTCAAATAATTTGTTTGAATGCTTCTTATGTAATCTTTAGAGTGTCAATTAACAAATAGTATTAGTAATTAATAATGCATAAATCAAGATGGATCATTAGAATTCCCATAACATCATATAGGCCACAATGCCGCACTACACCAAACAATATCTTAACCTAACTGAACAATAAAATGGAATGCATTTTGTATTCAACTTACATCATTTTGCTTTTTTCTTACATCCAAGGATAAATATACCTGGGGGAAGCATATTTTATCCCTTTGACCTGTATTTCATTCTCAGACAGTTTAAAATGATTTAGTAGAGAACTTGAGTAGGTTCTAGTATAAAGTTTTCATCGCTGTCCTCTCACTAAATACCTTATAACTATGTTTATAAACAATTACTGAAGGCTATACAAGCAGATGTTTGTTACTCAGGAAGTGACCCCATCATAAACACATAAATTAACTGATTGGACCCCTAATAAATAGTCTGAATGGCCAATACAAATTATAATTTTGTCTTCATGTATTTTTAATGAAGGTCTCATTTTGACTACAAAGATATTTTCTCTGACAAAATGTGACAAAAATCCAACATTGGAGCTTTTATATGGTGTAGGAATACATACATGCTGATAACATTTAATATGATTCCCAAAAATATTATATATGTGTATTTTAGGGGTTTTTTAATTTTTTTTTTTAATTTTTTTTAAATTTTATTAAAATTTTTAAAATAAAAATTAATTTTTTACTTTTAATTTCATTCTTATATTTTAAAAGTCAATATACATGACATATTAAAATTTCATGTGTCTATCTTTAATAATAAAGATTTTATACCAATTTAAACTTTGTTCAAATACTGCCCTTACAGGACATAGTACACAATTAATTTTACTATATGTTCTCTACATTTGTTTCTCAGTACTGACCTTTCCACTGTGTGACAATCAATGCAAATCATATGTTAATCTAAAATGCCTTCAAAGATGACTTCACGGTGAAGTTCTTGTCAAAGGTTGACCTGCTCTTTTTTTAGATCATTGACTCTCAACATAACAGCATGTAACCAGAACACGTATTTCACTTCCGGATCATCACCAAGGCCTTATTACTCACTGTGCACTGTCGCCAAAATACATACAGACAACAACACCCTGAGCTCATATTATCAAGAATAAACAGTTACCTTTAAATCCCTACCAAAACTGCATAAATAAAACTCTTCTATCACCATCAAAATGAGAGAGGAAAAAATGTTCTAAAAATAGACTAGAACTACATTCGTGGGTACTGAACTGGAAGTATTAATTGTGATGTAATTCCATATCAGATATCTGGAACTCTGAATTGCAGAATATCAAATATCTGGAACTCTGAATTGCTTATCTCCGTCTCGAAATCTGCAAGAGAGCGGTCAGTCCATCGTTATGAGCTTAGTCAAATATAGTGTTCTACTTTGTTTTGTACCATTAATCAAATATAGTGTTTTACTTTGTTTAATACCAGTAGTCAAATATAGTGTTCTACTTTGTTTTATACCATTAGTCAAATATAGTATACTACTTAGTTTTATACCATTAGTCAAATATAGTGTTCTACTTTGGTTTATGCCATTAGGCGTGTATGTATTTCGGGTGAAAATGCGCATGTACTTTTGCATGAAAATGCGTGTGTCTTCAGTAACAAACGTGGACTTTGTGCAGGTATGTGCGTTGTAAAACCAATAAAGTGGCGTGTAGGAGCTGTCATATAGCTGATCGAGAGTCCATTGTATGTCACAAATAGAAGTATTTTTTTAAAATATGAAAGGTTTAATTACGTCTTGTTAAATATATACAATACACCGTTAGCTTAGGAATTTTACTTGAAAAATGAAACCACAGAACACAGACATTTCCCAAATCTTCAAATAAGCATGATGAATTTTCCTTGAATATTCATCCTCAATCACAGGTAACTAGAGGAATTTATGGCAGTCGTTCTCAGAGCTTATGCTGTATCAAATATATCAGAATAAAATTATGCAACTCTTTGGTAAAGCTATCAACATCGAAACTCATTGTATCTTGTCGCACAAGTGTATGCGATATGTTCCGAAACGCACTACTCGAACGACTGCTAATCGTCTAAGTATCATGTGATTTACATCAAAACTTTATTTCCAACATACTTAGTTTTCTTTCCACCAGTTAGTTTTCTCCGAAGATAAGGCATACTGCGTGGAATTCAGAAACAACTCCGAAGATAAGACATACTGCGTGGAATTCAGAAACAACTCCGAAGATAAGGCATACTGCGTGGAATTCAGAAACAACTCCGAAGATAAGGCATACTGCGTGGAATTCAGAAACAACTCCGAAGATAAGGCATACTGCGTGGAATTCAGAAAAAACTCCGAAGATAAGGCATACTGCGTGGAATTCAGAAACAACTCCGAAGATAAGGCATACTGCGTGGAATTCAGAAACAACTCCGAAGATAAGGCATACTGCGTGGAATTCAGAAACAACTCTAGTTAACGGTTGTAAAAGCTCAATGTATCATTGACGAAGACAGTGTGTCGTGTATGTTCCATTCCAGCAAACGTGTGTGTGTGTGTTCTCTATCTTGCAAACAACAGTACTACTATTGCTACTACTACTACTACTACTACTACTATTACTACTACTACTACTACTACTACTAATAATAATAATAATAATAAATTTTCTTTAACGAGGAAAACACATTTGACCATGAGTGACCCATCTGCCATGTGGTCCTCAATTTTTGTAATTGGTTATGTTATAATTTTGAAAAAATCATAGACATACTCAGGTATCGTCACACACCCATTCACACGTATTTAAAATGAATGTATATGTGTGACTATCCTGGGAAACAGATACATATATGAACTGTATTCTATATGCAGGTACATACATTACAGCATAAACCAAGTCATATACACCCCCATATACACATCGAGTAAAACATGGACATATTATTTGGATCTTTAACGTAGCTTTAACAAGTTTTCAGTCATATGGCTACTATGTCTGCAGGGGGCCCCGAGTGGCCGATTGGTCTAGAGCGCTCACAGTTCCGGATCACTGCCATCTCACCTCTGTCTGCGTCGGTTCGAGTCCGAGGCTCTGCTAGCGTGGGTACGTGGGAAAGCCTGCCAGTAGCTTCCCGTGGGTCGGTGGTTCTTCCCTGGGTTTTCCGGACTTCTTCCTCCACCCGTTTTACTGGCCGCCATGTATAGCCTATCTTGTGCTGAAAAATGGCGTTATACCCTGGAACAACAACAACAACAACGATGTCTGCAGTTTGACAGTTTATAGGGATGTCTAGTACTGGGGCATCATGCTGCTGACATGTAGCATCAAGTCCCACCCAGTCACATTATCCTGACACCAGATCGACCATTCCTAACACTGAACTCTTAATACTGAGAGTCAAGCGAGGCAGCTGTAAGTACCATTTTTGTAAGTCTTTGGTATGACTCGGTCGGGGATCGAACCCACGACCTCCCGCATCCGAGGCGGACGCTCTAACCACTAGGCCACCGGAGTGGTACGCGTATAATGGTTACATGCATCTCAGTGTCCTAATTACCTACATAGTACAAAATATAGTTCCATGTGACCTATTCCAAATTGGTACATTTGAAATGTCAACGGACGACATTTTGAATGTGTTGAGTGAAAATATTTTTCTTTATGTTTATAAATTGTAGCAAAAATGTTCAAGTTAATTAGCAATCTCTCTCCCTCCCCTCCCCTCTCTCTCTCTCTCTC